>JAXQQM020074683.1:0-120865 GCA_034641835.2 Pinus albicaulis
CCCCATGGTTGACACATCATCATCTTAAATCCTATTTGTTATTATAAATTTTATTTTGGTTGTACATTTTTCTTAGGAGGCCCATTTTAGACCTCAAAATTTTTCTAATGAATCCATTCACATGAAAATTTGACATAATCTTCAAGCTTTCATATACATATAAGTTTGGTATTAGAGCTAGAGTTATTTGTTGCTTTGTGGTTTTAATTTGTTTGCAAGTGTTTCTGATGCTTGCAAGGTTCAATCTTAAGAGAGGAGAAGTAAATATTGTGGTTGCAAGTCCTCAAGTTAGTTCAAGGACAAGGAGAGAAAATTTGCCATAATCTCCACCATAAATTTCACCTCAAATTGTACCTGAAGCTTCAATAGTCCTGGCACATGAAGGAGAGACTGAAAATATGTCAGAGGATGAAAATGATTTTAGGAAAGCATTCTTTGACATGACACAAATGGTGAAAGTTCTCTATGAAGAAAGAAACATAAGGTTGCAAGGTGACAACTCCAATCCTCCAAAGGGAGATTAGTATTCAAAAGGAGATGGAGGAGATGAGGACAAAAATCAAAAAGGTAATGGAGGAAATGGCAACAAACCACCTTTGACACCACCATTCTCTTCACCTCCATCCTCACCACCATCTTCACCATCACCATCTTCCACAACAAGGCCTTGACAAACACCTCCACATTCTTCAAAGGGACATGGTAAAACTCCATTTCTAAAACTTGACATAAAGTTTGATTTGCCTTTGTATGATGGAGAGGTAAATGTTGAGAGATTAGATAATTGGGTTCGTCAGCTTGAACTGTATTGCAGGATACAAAGGATCAAGGATTATGACACCAAGATTCAGCATGTTTCATTAAGATTGGAGAGTTCAGCACTTATTTGTTGGGAAGCCAAAACTCAAGAGGACATGAAGAAACATGGTAAGGTCTTAACCTCTTGGAATGATTTTGTTGTTGCATTGAGAAGTCAATTATATCCATTAGCATACATGTAGAAATCTATAATGGATTCGAAAAACTTTAGGAAAGGAAAGGGATAAAGTGTGCAAAGCTATACTCAAGATTTTGGGAGAAGAGCACTAATATTGGGTGTAGATTTGACATTTCAAGAAAATTTGTTGAAATACATTGGAGGTTCGCATAGTTACTTAAGACATACAATTCTCATTTTTAACCCTACAAGTTAAGATAAATTTTATGTGCATGCCACACATCTAGAGGCAAGAGGGAAACATGTTTCAGATGAAACAAGTGAGATTGAGTCTGGAGAAAAAGTAAAGTGTAATTTCAAGGGAAAAGGAAAGAAGAATGAATCCATCAAGATGGAGAAAGAAAAACTCACATGAAAACACTCCAAAGATGGACATGATGAAGATCATTGCTGGAAAATTCATCCAGAAATGAGACCCAAGAAGTTGAAAAACAAGGAGAAGGAAAATACAACTGCAACAATACAACATGATTTAGGTTATGATTCCGAAGATGAAACAAAGATCACATTGATGGGTTTGAAAGGTAAGAACATTGCAAGTACTTTTTCTTCAAGTTGTCTCAATTATACTCAAGATGAAGAAACAAGAATTGAGATTTTCCATATTAGAGTTGTTTTGATACTTGGAATTCAACAAGATGATGAGCTTAGTGAAAATTAAGCACCTTCACTAAGTGGGGCCAGCAATCTATTTTTAGGTGTATGTCTATTTTTAGACATGGTGAGCATATTCTATAAGTAGCAGGAGGATATTTGTAGATGGTTGATCAAGTTGGAAAAATAGATGAGATTCTATTTTTAGAAGATTGGGTGAGGTCTATTTATAGACCGCTAATATAGAAATAGATGCATGTCGATTATTATTAGCCCTTAATAATAATCCGACAATAAATATCAACTTATTCCCTTGGAGCACTTTATTTCAGTGAACAGATTTGGAAAATTAGTGGGCTAAAGGAATTACGCAATTCCTAGGGTGGTTGGTGACTCATGCATGGAGGAATCAGTTATAACTGATAGTGGCAAGTTGTGACGGAGTTGTAAGAGTAGTTATGTGAGCTATTGTTTAGTTTAACCCAGTTAAGTGAGTTAAACTCAGTTGTGCTAGTTGTATCTAGTTCTAACTGAAGATACACTAGTGAGATTTTAGTGAATTAATTATTTAATTAATTCACAACTAGAGACTCACTTGCAACTGAAAAAATACAGCACTTAACTACTTGCATGTCAGTTCCAATGGAGAGATAGGTGAAAGGGTGAGATGGACTATTAGTTGTGACTATAGTGGTGCATTCAATGCATCTACACACACATTGGAGATTCTTATGAGGATTGCGCAGTCAAGGCAAGGTAAGGCTAAATTCATTCAGGGTTCTTCTTCAGCAGGGATTGCGCAGTGGAGGCAGGCTATCAGTAGGCAAGAAATTGGTGCATAGATATGTAAATTTCTGCATGACAGTATGTAATGATTGTTGATTGTACTGAGCGCTTGATGTACTAATATTTTTATAAGATTGTTACATGTTCCATTGATATACATAATATATGATATTTGGGGTTTTTAGCTTTAATCTTTCCCGTTAAACAACTTTTTTTATGTGCGATTTATTTTTCTTCGTGTGTTTGCAATTGGTGATTTAATTTCTGCAAAGAATTAGGTGGAAGGATTTTATATTTAACATAAGGTTAATTTGTTAGATCAAGGGAGTCCAGTAATATACATGCATCTTGTATAATTTCTAAATGGTATTAGAGTAGTGTTAATCACTGAATATTGTAATCTTGAAGCAGTGCTGAGTTTTTGTGCTAGTGGACAATTCAAATTTGCTACAAGAATTTCTTGGTGCGACAGTTGAGTATTCATTGAAATGGCTTTCAATGGGTTGTGGTTGGAGTATGCCCTTGAGGGTAGCTCGAACTACATATCCTGGAAGGATAGGATGGAGGCGGTGCTTGAAGATAATGGTCTAAAGGATTTCATCGATAGCGATGTTCCTAAGCCCACTTCGACGAATGCTGCATTACTTGACGCCTGGCAAAAGAAAGTAGCGAAGATAAGAAGAATTCTGTTGGAAGGTGTGAAGGACCATATTTTTTCAAGCCTTCATGGGAAAGCCACTCCATTTGCAATGTGGAAGGCTTTGACAGATCTTTTCCAAAGCAGCAGCGACCATAGGAAGTTGGCGTTGAAAGATAAGCTCAGAAAAATCAAAATGGAGAAGGGCGAAAGTATTCCAAAATATCTCACGAAGTTTTTCCAATGTAGGGTTGAGCTGGGGAGTGTGGGAATCACAGTTGTGGATGATGACTTGGTAAGCTTAGCTCTCCTTGGGCTTCTGAAGAGTTGGCACAGTTATCAGGACTCTATCAATGGACGGGAGAAACTGCCAAATTGGGAGCGAATTTGGTCGGATCTAGTGCAAGAGGAGATAAGTCAAATTACCAGGGATGGCTCTTCATCAAAGGATGATGATGAAGAGAATTGTGCTTTGGCTGCCAAATCAAGGAAAGGGAAGGGGAATAAATTCCATCCAAAATCTGAGGCTAAAGGCAAGAAGCTGGATTTGTCCAAGGTGAAGTGTTTTCACTGTCACGAACATGGGCATCTCGCCATTAACTGCCCACAGAAAAATAAGAACAAGAAGGGTGTTGGAGCTACAGCTGGTGAGGCCCTTTCCTCACAATTTTAACTTGATTTCTCCTTTATCGCATAATTGGTTTCAAGCGCAATGGGATCGGTGTGGTATCTTGATAGTGGTGCTTCCTTCCACATGACAGGAGACAAGGAGTTTCCTAGTGACTTGGAGGAGAAAGATCTCCAAATGCATATAGAGATGGGTGACGATGGTAGATACAATGTGAGTGACATTAGAACCATTACCTTTGAGAGGGAGTCAGGTAAACCATTTATGTTGAAAGATGTTATGCATGTTCCAGGTCTGAAGAAGAACTTGGTCTCAGTCGCAATGTTGGAGGATAGAGGTTATGATGTTGTTTTTAGTGAAGGAAAAGCTTTCCTGAGACATAAAACAATGGGTCAACACAAGAAGATAGGGATTTGAGTTAAGAATATCTACAACTTGGAGGTAGATGGTTGCGCTGCAATGATGGGCAAAGCAGAAGCAGTGGTGAGCTGGGATGTGGGAAAATTATGGCACAGGAGATTGGGCCATCTTCACCATGGCACCTTGAAGATTTTGTAGCAGATTTCTACTAGACTTCCCAAGGGTACTCTTACGTAGTCAGATCGGTGCAAGGGATGTACTATGGGTAAGTTTGTGAAGACCACGTTTCATGAGAAGTAGAACTGTGCTTCAGTGATCCTGGAGAGAATTCACACAGACGTGTGTGGACCTTTCTTGGTTGCTTCAACAAAAAAACACAGGTATTATATTATATTTTTTGATGATTATTCTCATAGATGTTGGATCTAATTCACGCAGAAGAAGGATCAAACATTCTCAAAGTTATGTGAGTTTAAAGCATTGGTGGAGAAGGAGTTGGGGAAGCAAGTGAAGGCTCTTGGGAGTGATAATGGTGGTGAATATATCTCGAACGAATTCAAAGACTTCTGTAGAAAATAAGGAATTTGAAGAGAACTCATAGCACCTCATAAACCACAGCAAAATGGGGTCGCAGAGAGGAAGAACATAATGATCATGGGTGATGCACGAGCTATGCTGCATGACCAGGGCCTACCAATGCACTTGTGGGCGGAAGCATGCAACACTGAGGTTTATGTGAAAAACCGTTGTCCTCATAGAGTACTTGGCATGAGTACACCTGAAGAAGATTTTAATGGTAAGAAGTCGGATATTTCTCATTTAAATATTTTTGGCTCATCTGTTTACATTCATGTGACCAAGGATGTCAAGAAGAAGTTGGAGCCGACTGCAGAAGTTGGGATATTTGTGGTACACAAAAACACCCCATAATTATCGTGTGTATTTTCCAAACAGTCGAATGACTATGGTGCGACGGGATATAAAATTCAATGAGGAGAAAGCCATGAAGTTGTCGCTTGAGAGGGAGCTACACTTGTATGCAGAGGAGGAACTTCTTGTTCCCAAATATGAGCCTCAAGATGTAGATCAGCAACAGGATGAGGATCATGGAGTGGAGGAGTCCACTCACGCAGAGCCAAACATCAGAATAGGCAGAAGGCGTACCACAGAAGCTGAGAGGCTAAGGCTTGATGCTGCACAGAATGTAGGAGTCCCTACATCACAGCGTAGACAGAGACAGTCACCTGACTGATTCACTGGATACATGGCTCTCATGAGCAAGTGTATCATGACAAAGCCATCTTCCTTTGAGGAAGCAACGCAGAAGCCCACATGGGTAGATGCCATGGTGCAGGAGTATGACTCCATTGTTAGAAAAAATGCTTGGGAGATTGTTCCAAGGTCAGTTGGTAAATCAGTGGTAGGTTAAAGATGGATCTACAAGGTAAAGCAAGCTATTGATGGGAGCATCGAGAAGTATAAGGCAATATTTGTTGCCCAGGGCTTCTCAGAGATCGAGGGGATTGATTATGAAGAAACCTTTGCACCTGTCACACGGTATTCTTCCATAAGGACCATCCTTGCTCTCTCAGCGCAGATGGGTTGGAACATTCATCAGATGGATGTGAAGACAGTGTTCTTTAATGGGATCATTGAGGAAGAAGTGTACATTGAGCAGCCTAAAGGATTTGAGATCTTCAGCAGCGAGTCGCATGTGTGCAGACTCAAAAGAGTGTTGTATGGGCTGAAGCAAGCACCCCATGCTTGGTACACATGGATCGACAGTGATTTCACTGGACTTGGCTTCACCAAGAGTGAGGTGGATGCAAACCTATACCAAATTGTGGTGGAGGGTAAGCTTTTAATCATTGTTCTTTATGTTTATGATTTAATACTAATGGGTGATGAGAAGTTGATACACTCATGCAAGGAAGATATTGCAAAGGAGTTTGAGATGAAGGATTTTTGCCTTGTTCATTATTTCCTTGGATTGGAAATATGGCAGCGAGAAGGTGAACTGTTTGTGTCTCAAGGCAAGTATGCTCAGGAGATACTTGGTAAGTTTCACATGCAGGACTGCAAGCCCATGGATACTCCTCTTCCAAGAAATTGGAGGAAAGAGGATGCTACATTGACAGAGGTAGTGGATGCTACTCTCTATCAACAGTTGGTGGGTTCTCTCATGTATTTAGTTAATACAAGACTGGACATATGCTATGCAATGAACCAGCTTAGTCAAGCAATGTTTAAGCCTAACAAGCTCTTTTGGAAGGCAGGCAAGCATGTCCTGAGATATCTTAGGGGCACATCTGAGTATGGCTTATGGTACAGATAGACGAATGAACTGAAGATGCATGGCTTCATGGATGCAGATTGGGCAGGCAGCCCAACAAGCAGAAAGAGCACATCAAGAGGGGTTTTCAGTATCGTATCTACAACAGTTTCTTGGTACAGCAGGAAACAAATATTCGTGGAACTCAGTTCAACGGAAGCAGAATACATGGCAGCAAGTCAACCTGCATGTGAGGTTATCTGGATGAGGAAGATCCTGGTTGGTTTGTTCGGTTCTCATTTAGATCCTACATTGATACATTGTTATAATCATAGTTGCATTAAAATCTCAATTAATCATGTGTTTCATGATAGATATAAGCATATAGATATATCCGGTATCTTCATATAAGAGATTGTGTGCAGCGAAAGATCATGTTGCTTCAATACATTCCTACGGAAGATCAGGATGCAGATATTCTGACGAAGGCACTCATCAGGAGCAACTTCGAATACCATAGAGACAGGATCGGGGTGAAGGATAATCCCTGTCTTGTTGAGAGGGAGTGTTGAGATTCAACAAGATGATGAGCTTAGTGAAAATTAAGCACCTTCATTAAGTGGGGCCTACAGGCTATTTTTAGGTGTATGTCTATTTTTAGACATGGTGAGCATATTCTATAAGGAGCAGGAGGCTATTTGTAGATGGTTGATCAAGTTGGAAAAATAGATCAGATTTTGTTTTTAGAAGATTGGGCGAATTCTATTTATAGATCGCTAATCTAAAAATAAATGCATGTCGATTATTATTAGCCCTTAATAATAATCTGACAATAAATATCAACTTATTCTCTTGGAGCACTTTATTTCAATGAACAGATTTGGAAAATCAGTGGGCTGAAGGAATTACGCAATTCATAGGGTGGTTGATGACTCATGCATGGAGGACTCAGTTATAACTGATAGTGGAAAGTTGTGACAGAGTTGGAAGAGTAGTTATGTAAGCTATTATTTATTTTAACTCAGTTAAGTGAGTTAAACTCAGTTGTGCTAGTTGTATCTAGTTCTTATTGAAGATACACTAGTGAGAGTTTAGTGAATTAATTATTTAATTAATTCACAACTAGAGACTCACTTGCAACTAAACAAATACTGCAGTTAACTACTTGCATGTCAGTTCCAGTGGAGATCCAGTGGAGAGATAGGTGAAAGGGTGAGATGGACTATCAGTTGTGACTATAGTGGTGCATTCAATGAATCTACACACACATTGAAGATTCTTATGAGGATTGTGCAGTCAAGGCAAGATAAGGTC
Source organism: Pinus albicaulis (assembly GCA_034641835.2). Classification (NCBI taxonomy): domain Eukaryota; kingdom Viridiplantae; phylum Streptophyta; class Pinopsida; order Pinales; family Pinaceae; genus Pinus; species Pinus albicaulis. The sequence continues at coordinate 7,589 of JAXQQM020074683.1, forward strand.
GAATTCATTCAAGTTTCTTCTTCAGCATGGATTGCACAGTGGAGGTAGGCTGTCAAGAGGCAAGAAATTGGTGCATAGATATGCAAATTTCTAAATGACAGTGTGTAATGATTGTTGATTGTACTGAGAGCTTGATGTACTAATATTTGTATGATATTGTTACATGTTCCATTGATATACATAATATATGATAGTTGGGGTTTTTAGCTTTAAGCTTTCCCATTAAACAACTGTGTTTATGTGTGATTGATTTTTCTTCATGTGTTTGCAATTGGTGATTTAATTTCCGCAAAGAATTAGGTGGAAGGATTCTGTATTTAACATAGAATTAATTTTTTAGATCAGGGGAGTCCGGTAATATACATGCATCTTGTATAATTTCTATATTCAAAGCATACCAAGATAGACACATTGTTTAATAGCGGTTCACAAGAAAATCTTATCTCAGAATGCATTGTCAAAGAGTTAAATTTAGAGACCATTCCTCATCCTATACCATATCCTTTAGGCTAGGTATCTGAGAATGCAAAATTGCGAGTTACAAGGAGGTGCATCCTTAGATTTTCAATCACCGCAAACTTTCTTGATGAACTTGAACTTAATGTAATTTCGCTTGATATTTGTAGTATAGTTTTGGGAAGGCCATATCTTTATGATAGAATATAAATATATCATCGCCATGAGAATAAGTATCACTTGTTCAAGAATGGGATTTAGTACATTGATATACCGCATAGTAAGAAGGTGATTTTTTCTCTATGAATGCTCGAAAAATGAAGAGAATTGTTAATCCTACTCAGAATTTTTCTTTGTTAATATTCAATTATAAAGATGTTGTGAATGAGGCCTTTCAAGGAGATGAATCAAATGTTAAATCTAATTTCATTTAGGTTTCCAATGATTTTGATAAGATGTTTCAGTATTCTAACTTGTTTCCTCCTAAAAGAGTTAAACAAGATTAAGTAAATTTGCAACACCATGTATCAGTATGAAACAGTGATGTGAACAAGATGTCAGTGCTAGAGAGTGAAGAGGTCAAAGATAAAGTGAAAAAGAAATTTGAAAAAGAGGGAATTGGTTCCAAAATTTATTCTTGTGGGTTTCATAATGTGTTGACTTTTAAAGGAGATGGTGCATGGCAATGGTGATCATATTTGGTCAAGAATCGAGCCAAGCACAAGGCTAGACATGTTATACATCGTCATGTCGACACTGTTCAAGGTGAGAAGAATTTGAGGTTGTTTAAGTTTCCTTTGATTGGCAACCAAGGAGGGAATATGTTTGTTCCTTCAAGGGAATTTTTTTTTTTTTTTTGCATATTCTGGGAAATTGCAACAAGATGCTATCTATGACAGCAAGATAAGGTCTAAAAAATCAGGAAAAATGTTATGTTTTCATGAAAAGATCAAAATGTCACATTCAAGTAAATTTCAGTGGATTGAGACTAGAAGGGTGAGGGAGTTGTACCCTCATCTATTTTTTGATGGATAAATATATTTTGGAGGTCCAAAATCTTCCAGTGGAGAGGAATTATCCAGTGGATCAATTTTATGCTCAAAATTCTTAGAATGGCTTGAAACTAGTGTCATTGTGTAGATCTCTTCGTTTTGAATTTGGCGTAACTCGTTTCGCTCAAATATGACATCAGATGCTCCCAATATCGCATTCTGTTTGTTTTGGGAAACATCAAAAAAAAAAATATTTGGTTGTACAAGGTTGCACAGTCAGTGGTAGATACTGGTGACTAGACCTTGAAATGGCAAGTTGACTTGTCTTCTCCGACCAATTTCAGTTTGACACTTGTCAGGATTTTATTGGCCAATTTATGGTGGTTTTTAATTGTTTAATATGTTGGCTTGGTGGACCAACCAGAGATAACCACATGGGCCAACCATAGGCTGCAACGTGGCATCCTGGTGGCCATGTAAAAGTTGGTTTGGAGGTTGAGCAGCATCCCACCAGACTTGACCACAAGACCTATCACCAAGTAGCCAAGCCTTCTACCACCACACCCACATTAGTTCTTCTCAACAATGTGGTAAAGGTGTTATTTAAGCTTTATAATTTTTGCAATCAGGGGAGGGGACCGAGGTTAACCACTTACCCCCGTCCATAAACCAGGGTTAAGGGCTAACCCTGGCCCAGAATATATGTTAATAAAAATCCATATGCCAATTTTTTATTGCAAAACATATATTGGCGAAGAAACCATGGTTCAAACCAATTAACCGAAGTTTATGGCAACGATTATAACTAGTGGATATTATATAACCAACCAAACCTTTGATATAACCCACATTCCAAAGTTATGCAACGGAGTGTTAACAGTTTCGTGGCATTTTGGGCAGAGCTATGTCACATGAACAATTTAAAAAAGTGTTTGATGCTATGGGTCGGAGCAGAGGATGGTATGGCAGTCACAGTTAAGGTCGACACGTGAACAAAACGTAGTGGTTATGGTAAATGTTAACTCTAGCGGTTGCTGCAAATCCATATCACATGCAACGCTCACATGCAGTGGGTTCCACAAGATATAATGTCACGTTCAAGGAACCCAACAGGTAGCGGTTCTGCTAACCCTAACCCTCAAATAAACCGATATTAAACCACAACCATGTAGAAGTTTAAATTAGCAAGAAAATTCCAGCGAAATTTGAATAAACGGCTAGAAATGAGCAGTGTCGCACCATATTAACCAGAGAAAGGCCGACATAGGAAAATTAAGGAGGCAACATTTTACACCTATTGCAATAGGAATCTCGCCAGCACGAGGAAATTTTTTTGCCTCACGTGGCCGAAAAAGCTTGAATTTGTAGGATGGTTTGCAGGATTCTGTGAATTGTAGGACAGACATTGTAGAAACTTCATTGACGCATAACTCATTCAATTTTTAGTCTTTTTTGGAGCAGAAAGAGCCCAGTTAGGGGTTTTTAACTATTCTGGAGCCATTGGAGACATTTTTGAAGCCATTTGAGCACTATAAATTGTTGTAAACATAATATTTTGATCATAATTAAAGAGGCCCAACCATTGGAAGCTTGACCAGGAGATGTAGCCCAGGAGGGGTTAACTCCTTCATCACTTATTCTTTTGTGTTTGATGTTATGGTATTATTGTATTCATTATTTTTGCAAAAACTGAGTTTTAAAGCATGTTTATGTGTTAAAGACATTAACATAAGAGGTTAAAAACCCCAATCCATTCACTTGTAAAATTTGACATAATCTTCAAGCTTTCATATACAAATCACAAAGGAAGAGTTTTCATTTAACAGTACGAAACTCTCATCTGCATGGAACAAATGATGGATAAAATCGAGAAGATGGATAGAAAAGTATATGTTCTAGCCAAGAAGTAGGTAGACATTGATTTTACCCCCTCTGAAGAAGAAAGTGACTCTTCTCCATCGATCAAGGTGGACTCTCTTGAATATGATATAGTCAACTGAGCCAACTTTCTAGTCAACATTTTATGTAGTGGCACAGTTTTGATTATGGTAGTTGAAGCCTAGAAAATCTCTGCTTCAAACATTGGGGAAAACCACCCGGTCGGGACCTTAGGACAGCTCCTTTTCCGTTTGGTATGGTGGCTCCGACTGGATTTAAAGGACCAGTTTCCTTATAACTAAATGGGTTGGTGATGGGTTGATTTGGATGAGTGGAAATGAGACTAAATTGACTGAAATAAAACTATTTAATTTAAACTAAATACTGATAAAGAAATTCTAATACTAACCCGGGTAATTATATGTGAATACAACTTAAGATTGTTCCAATTTAACAATAACCATGAAAATGTATTATTATTTAAATTGAAATGTGCAGAAACAAATAAAGATAACTCTGTTTAGGAAATTAAACAGAGTTGTATTAGCATATTGCATTCATCATTGTATACCATCTATATATACTTATGAAAGATAACGTTTCAATTATACTCAGAAATGATATATAAAAAGAAACATTGTGAAAACCAAATATATATAAATGATAGCAAATTTTAAAGCGAATATCATAAGACAAAAGAAATCAACAGTGAACAGATAGAAATACCTTATTCATCTTGAAGACTTTCAAATGAAATCTGATACTCTAATCCAGTAACTCTGATGCAAAATCAAATTCCAAGGTATAGAAATGCAACACTTCAAAGATAATTCCGCATAAAAATCACCAGATGTGATCCTTTTAAAAATATATTAAGCCAATGGAGTACAGAAATGTAATCTCCAAGTCAAAAATATTAAGATCTAGGACCCTTCTCTAAATGCATGAGAAGGGTTTAAATACTACTTAGCTAAATCTAAAAATAGTCTATTACAAAAATTAAGGATTCGGTTTAATGACCGTCCTTTTCCTAGGCTAAAATACAGTAAAATTAAAACTAAATCTAACTATCTATGAACTTGATCTTTAAACTTGCATGCATCTAGCATAGTTTTGAGAAGATGTGGTTGACCGACTTCAAAATTCAACTGTCCTGAAAAGACAGAGTCGGCAAGTGTAGGCGGAATCTTCTCTGTAGAATTGATGATAAAATTAAGCGCACTGTGCTGACTGTGTGGCTTCACTAAGTATGTCCAGTATGAGTCCCAATTTAATCTTGTTAGCCCTTGAATTGATTTTTCTCTTTCTTCTGCCTTTTGCCTCCATTCTGTTTGCAGTTGATGTGCCTATGGGAGATATCCTGGAACAGTTTCTGAAATCAAATTAGCTTTGTGTAAATTATCATTTACACAATCAGTAAGAGTGTTTGCCACTGTAGCCGCCTCCTCTGCCACCTTCTCTGCCCTTCTTATTTGTGCATCTTCCTCTATTGGAGCTTTTTGTTCTGCTATTAATTTTGCAATTTCATCTCGATTTCGCTTCGCTATTTTCTCATATCATACTTCAGCTAAGGTAGTTTCTTCTTTATAGATTCGACCTTTCGCAGTAATTCTTCTCTTTGCCGAACACACTCCACATCTTTTTCTTACTCAGCATTAAATGCCTTGAATTTTTTCAATGTTTCATCATTTTGCTTTACAGTTATTTCAAGTCTCTTCAACTCCCGACTTTTCTAAATAAGAGCTTTATGTTTCCCTAAGAGCTCCTGATCTCCAACAGCTTTTTCAGAAACTTATAAAAGCTTTATAGGGGATAATTTGGCAAACTCACATACCTTATCTTGTGGTAGAAACTGTGTCAAATTGCCCACTTGGATATTGAACTTGTGAACAACGTCTGAAACATCTTTTTTGGTACTTTTGTAATGTTCTGTTTAAGGATATTTATATAAACACGGCAACCCCAGATAGAAATAGAATGCCTCGTTCAAAGAAATATTCGCAATACATGGAATAATAGAGCGGCATATAAAATAACGAGGCTAACCCATGCAACGAGATACATTAGGCGAAATTACTAAGCCATTTCATTATGTGAAATATAACGATTACAACGGATATAGGATGATAGTGTAATTTGGCATGCAAAGTGAGATATTCTGAAAGAAATGCAGTTTCTGTGGCGTTCAAGCGGCTGGAAATACTGCCGCGTGCTGCTAATGACCCCCGATTCTGCGTGACATCCTCAACAAGCACGGACTGTCACTGCTTCAGCTTCCAACCCGTAACCTCCAAAAATGATAACAATATGGAGCTCACAATAGATGGTCCGCGGCCTTCCCACACAGCCTGTGCCGCCACTCCTGACGCAGCTTTGCAACATGTTTGCAACAAGCTCCAGACCCAATCCTTCTGCAAAACGATGATAGGACTGCCTCACCCGAGCAGGCACTCAAAGTCCCCCAGGGCTGAGGTTGATATCTCCGCTCGGAGACACTCGGCGCACTGAACAGTGCTGCAGACCTGCTAAACAGCCGGCGTGCTCAAGTCTTAGCGACCAATTTCAATATCATAAACATCAATAATCCAAAACATGGTGGCTCCCTTCCTTTTGTATGCGGCCTTCGTCACGAGCCCTTGACCTCCGCTTTCCCACGCAGCCCCTCTCGGCCCAACGCTGCCAACTCAACCACGTACTTACCTTCCCGCGCGCTCGGGTGAGACCACAACCCGCTCTTTGTTATTTGAAATTGACTATTGGCGGAAAAATTGGTTCGGATTAATATTCCAATTAGCTATTGCTAATTTGGGAATATTACAGTCGCCCCCGGCAAAATGTTGCTTGCCCTCAAGCAACTACCTGAACATCTCTCCACCGATACTGCAAAATGTGCCTGGGTCCCAGACGCGCTACTGAATCTTTTCTGACCTCTGCATCACCCGGTTATGGAGGGATCTCTCAATGCCAGGATCCCAAACCAATCTCTCATGGTACCGGCCAACCAAAAATCCTCCCGAATCCCATTGCCACCATGGCCAATCATCACTTAAGTCCCACGACTTAGGCTGCGCACTATCTCTGGCTATGGTTGATGCTCTCAGAGGTGAAGACCACCAACAAGCATCAATGCTCCTAGGCTCCTGCTGCGTTGTACCTATAGCTGCATACGCTACCCCTCCAACTGCATACCAGCTCATCACCTCTATCCAATCCCAGTCCTGACTCCATCCCATGCTGATCCTGGTCTCCTGAAATCTGGAAGGAGTCCTGAAGTAATGACAACCGGTGCCCTCCTGCCAATTGGGATCTGTAACATCTACTATGTCCAAGGGCTCCTGCTCCGCTGTGCTCTCTACGAGGAATACCATACCATCAAGAGGGTACCAACTCATGATCTCCCGCCAGTCCATCCTAGAAGAAGAATCTGATGTAGCAACAACAACGGTGTATGGAACATGCCTGGGATGTGTCCGCCAGTATGTAATCAACTCCCACTGCTCTACCCTGTCTGTCAATGGAAGCTGCCTGTAGAAGGAAGCCTCCCTCTCTATAATGGGAGGAAGTGGGCAAGGTATGCTGCAAGCTCCATCGATGTACTCCTGGAGAGTGCTACCCACTAAGAACGTTGCAGCTCTGCTGACTGCGAGTACATCTATCTGCGCCTCATCCCAGTGTCGACCCAAAGATGGATGCTCCAACATATCCAACAGCTCCTGCTGTCTACTAGCCCCCTGTACAACAATCCCATCAACCTCCAACACATCCCAAGGATATGGATCTGCAACAGCTGTCACCGTACTCGATGTCAGTGCAGCTAACTGCTCCTCCTCAATAGTTGACCCCGCGGTTAGCTGCATATCCACCACAGGCTCGATGTGAGTGCCCATATGGCTCTCTCTCAAAGGAATATCATGCCTGATGTGAGTAGTGTCCTCCTCTAACGACTCAGGCTCCATCACCTGCTGCTCTAGCTGAATTGTCACAAGTGACTCTTCACCCAGAGTATCTCTCGCAGAGTCCCATGACTGCTCACCCTGGACACTAGAATATGGCTCCGGTCTACTGTCACCATCTGTGCATGACTGCCCTCGCTCCGCAGAAGCGACCTCAACTGATCCTATGGACTCATGTGAAAGAGAGTCCTCACCCTGGCATACAGAAGGAATGCCCTCCTGTTCTACCTCCGCCATATCTCCCCTGGGTCTGCCCTTCACCTCAAGCTTCGGTAATGAAGGTGGGTTGTAGATCTGAACTTGGCAAGCATCATAGCTTACCCCATGCTGTCCTTATCTCCACTCATGACAAGTGTAGAATATATGCTGGTCCTGGGCTGCAAAATTATTGCCCTCCCATGGCAAAGTGAGGAGCAATCCTCCAGAGAAGGTTCCTCCAATAATGAAGAATAAGTTGGCCCAAAACATTCCATCCATGAAGAATAGGACATGGTCATCATGGATCATCCTAATGAGAGTTTTGTTGAAGTTTTTACATGATGATATGTGACGCAAACAATCTCTCACAAGGATACAGCGCAGTCTCATCCACTGCAACTTCAAAAAATCACATGGCAAGCAATGTACAAGATCCGTCACATTTACTAATGGATAGTAAATGGCTGAATATGACAACAACATAAGACCAAACACTTGCCCATAACTGTACAATGGATGACTATCAACCTCATGGCCCACCTCAAAAGAGAACTCATACGTAGTAGTGGTGGCCATGCCTCCTCCCATGCTCCCATTAGAACATGTAGTGCAGAAAATGTGAGAATTCTTCCCACTCAAAGACACATACAGCTCATGTGTCTCCTTCATAATCAAGCCTCCCATACAAATCTTATTTATATCAGCAAATGGAGACATGATCAGCAGCAAAATGAAGGAAGCGTTGAAGGTTACAAGCGATGAAAAGAGGTACCAACGGCTTCCCAAACAAGTACAGCACAGTTTTACAAGTTGCTGCTTGATAAGAGTATATGGCAAAATGTTCCTGTTACTCATGGATGTCTTCATATGATACATGTTAGAGTGCATAAAATGAGCATACAAGTGATGACAAAACATTTGCCCAAGGCCACAAAAGAGGTGCCTACCTCCATCATGTAGATTGGCCCAATACAATTCATGGAGCAATGTGACAAGCTTGCCCTCTTGTGAAGCAATGCACATGAAGAAGAATGAACCAAGTGCTGCCAGAAGGTAATCCTCCTCATGCTTGGAAATCCAAGTCAAGCAGAATATGCCATAGATGTTTCTATCATCATTATCTCCTCTTTGTTCATCAAGTGCAACAAATATGAAGTGATCCTAGGACCTATGGGTTATAGATCCACTATATCTCTGCCAAGCAGACTTCATCCATGAGGTTCTGCTCCACAGTAACAGCGTTGTGAGCTGATGCAAATAAGCTTCGGTCAATACAAAGCTCTATTCTTTGACATGCTCCTCGTCAAAGACTCCTCCAATAATGCTGCAACAAATGTGGAACACCTCCCAAGTTGGAAGTGCTTCCAAGCCATCATCAAAGATCAAGGAGATAGTGCCATCCCCTCTTCCTGCAACATCATACAAAGCGTGAGAGCAAATCTTCCCTTGCTCTCCCAGAAACAAGCAAAGCAACAAGACAGTTTGCTGTCGCCCCATACTTCCATCATACAACTCATGTGATGAAGACATGATGAATGATATGAGTATCATATCAACGCCATACATCCATCCTCTATGCTGCTCAATGATGCAAGTATCCAGCCATCTTCTCTCCGTCCTCCTACTCTTAGGAAGAATGTTTGCCAAGTGATGGCCAGACTCTTTCAAGAGTAACCAATGCAGCCAAGCCTCCTGCTGCCCGGTATCATAGATCTGTAGGTACAATTGATGCCCAAACTCCCTAAAGAGTAACCAGCGCAGCCAAGCCTCTTGCTGCCCGGTATCATAGATATGTAAGTAGCCTTCTAGCTCCTTGCTCATCAACCACATCCACTCAATCACTTGTGGATGCCTCCTTCTTCTCCTCATCCTGGTACTCCTCCCATGAGGGCTACCATCCTCCCAAATCAAATTTTTGACTTTGCACTTCATGGGATTTTGAAATATAAACTTCTCAAGGATCAATGAGACCCTATCAAGAATCAAATAGGTGGTAGGCAAAAACCTCCCATCATGATGTGTATGGCTCAAGGGATGTCCAACACAAGCATGAGAGATGTTATCCATCCTAAGATTTCCTCCATCTTCTATCTGCTCTTATGAGAAGAGAAGAAAAGTGTGCCGAAGTGCATCTCCAATGAGATCTCCCCTGGAGACCTCCCTTTCATCCATAGTCTTCCAAAACCAATGAGGTCTTGGATCTGAAAGTAGAAGTTCCTCTTTGAGCTGAGAGGAGCTCATTGAGAAGGTGTCATATTGAAGGGAGGAAAGGTTTCTCACTGCAAGATGTCTACCATCAATCTTCAAATCTTCAAACCCCAACCTCCAATGTGATGTGCAATCCAACAATGGCTCATGAGAATGACGGTTTGATTCCTTCTTGATCGTTTCCATGTTGCACAGCGCAGTGCAACCAAGCTGCTCTTGATGTGCATTTGGAACTTCTTGTAGAGCTGCAAGAGTCCCATCCTCAAAAGTGTTGGCTGCCCTAACTGTCGATGCATGTGGCTGCTCCTCCATGAGTGTGACAGCGTTTTCACAAGCCTCCTCAAGAGGTGATGTGATCTCTTCTTCTCGATTAGAATTGGAAGCGCATGGTACTTCCTCTTCCTTCTTGACCTCCTCAACGGTGGATGCATCTTCTCTAGGTCTGAAAAGAGATGAGAATAAACTCATCTTCCTCTTGGGCTTAGACTCACAGGGACCAGTGGATTTCCCATTCATGGGAAGAGGTGACCTTCCAGTAGTACGCTGCAAATTTGAACTCTGCATGCTAGAAACCCCTCTGTTACCAGTGTACCTTCCTCCTACATCCTGCCTGAGCTAACAGTAATCTCTGAAGGGCAAAGCTACTTTGAAGTCTTCCCCCTTGGACTGCCATTCTCGGAAATAATCTCCAAAGGGTAAATGATCCTGCTGCCTCTCTTCCTTACTCTGCACTGGAGGTAAGAATGTAGGCATTGTGATAATGTCCACAGGCTGAGCCAGAACCATGCTCTGATACCACTGTAATGTTCCTGTTTAAGGATATTTATATAAACACAGCAACTGGTATAGCAATAGAATGCCTCGTTCAGAAAATATTCAACAATACATGGAATAATAGAAGCGACATATAAAATAACAGAGGCTAACCCATGCAACAGATACACGTTAAACTGAGAAATTAATAAGCCATTTCATTATGCTAGGAAATATAAACGATTACAACAGATGCCCAGATGATAGTGCTTAATTTGGCGCATGCAAGGCAAAGATATTCTCGGAAAGAAGGTACAGCGGATTTCCTGTGGCGTTCAAGCGGCTGGAAATACTGCCGCGTGCTGCTAATGACCCCCGATTCTGCGTGACGTCCTCAACAAGCACGGACTGTCACTGCTTCAGCTTCCAACCCGTAACCTCCAAAAATGATAACAATACGGAGCTCACAATAGATGGTCCGCGGCCTTCCCACACAGCCTGTGCCGCCACTCCTGACGCAGCTTTGCAACAAGTTTGCAACAAGCTCCAGACCCAATCCTTCTGCAAAACGATGATAGGACTACCTCACCCGAGCAGGCACTCGAAGTCCCCGGGGGCTGAGGTTGAGATCTCCGCTCGGAGACACTCGGCGCACTGAACAGTGCTGCAGACCTGCTAAACAGCTGGCGTGCTCAAGTCTTAGCGACCAATTTCAATATCATAAACATCAATAATGCAAAACATGGTGGCTCCCTTCCTTTTGTCTGACGTCGTCACGAGCCCTTGACCTCGCTCACGCCTTCGACCTCTCGGCCCAACGCGCCCAGCTCGGCCGTGTACTTACCTTCATGCTTTCGGAGCAAGACCCTGACCCGCTCCTTTGTTATTTGAAATTATTATTGCAGCGGAAAAATTGGCCCGAACTAATATTCCAATTAGCTATTGCTAATTTGGGAATATTATCTTTTTTATCGTCTGCGTTTGTTTTTCTTCAATGGCTCATCTCTTTTGGTCCACTCTTGTGTGCATTCTGACAAATTTGCATGTTCTCTGGCAAAATCTTCCATGAATTTCTTATTATAAGTCGCCTGAGGTTCCGGCAACTTATACATCAGCCTCACATCTTCCGTGGTGAATGACCCGATTAGCTCTTGAGATGGAGTTCTAAATTGCCTGTCTGAAATATCGGTGTTGTCCAGCACCCATTTCACCATGTCCGTATACGGGAGAATCCTTGGCCTTGCCGCTATCCTATGCAGAAATGAGCAAGCCAGTTCTTTGAGAGTTGCCTCAGACGTATTACTGGAACCTGCTGTAGCCGCAACTTTCAACACCACAGGATTTTCTTCTTCCAGCAAATTATACATTCCTTCCCATGTGGTTATACCGACATCCTTATTGCAAGCGGTGTCTGCATATAGTGAAGCCATTTCTCTGTTTTCAGAATTCGAGCTCTTCTCCTTCTTACCCATAATGTTCTGTGAAAGCTTTGTATAGACGTTTGCTCCTTCATGCCTGCGTTTTACGAGTTAAATGAGAGTAATGGCATGAGAAAGGTGATGAGATTGTTTTAAATGCGAAGGCGGATGAAATATATTATTTAAACGTGAAATGACTTCTAATCAAAACAAAATCTCATTTACCATTAATTGCCAATCCATTCATTTAATCCAATCATTAAAGCGCATAACAGATATTGATATATGGGAAGATTTCTTTGAACAACGCGCCTTTATGAATCTGCGACATTGCGATCTGCGATCTGCTACGCAATATCACAATATCGCAATGTCGCAATATCGCATTATCGCAAAATGAAACCATCGCAATTTTATAAATAGCGCAAAAACGCAAATTGCGCAATAGCGTAAAAGCGCACATCGCAAATCTCGCAAAAGCGCAAAATTGTAAATAGCAAAAGATATTTGTTTAACATTTCTGTTTTCTGCGTTATGCGATTTGCGACCAATATGTTTATTGTATAGGCTTTTTGGGATCGCATTATCGCAAAATCGCAAAATCGCATTTTCAGTTTTATAAAAGATATATACCATTTTGCGATGGATGTGCTATTTTGTTTAAAGAACAATTTTATTGTAATCTATCATAAACTTAAGTGTTTCTTAAGGTTCTTTCTAAGGGATTTCTCTAAGTTTATGATAGAAAGTTTTATTTGAAAAGGAAAGAAAATCCTAATTGATTTTTGTTTTGGATTTTTTAACTAAGGGTCCCCATTTATTTAATATTATTACTAATATTAAATAAAAGGGGGGTTGTTGCTGGTCACAACAATTGGCGATTCACTGAAAGAAACAGTTATCTCTGAAAAAATAAAATGAACACTATATTTCTAGTAAATAAATATTTTTAAAGATAATGAAAACTATCTTAGGATAATTCAAATAAAATCTAACTATGAAAAAGAAATAAAAATCATTCGCAATTTCTTTCTAATTCCTTAAGAATAAAAACATTTTTGGGTTATCTCAAGCTTTAATTGGTGTTAATAATGAAGTAAGTGGATTTCTCCAAGTTTTGGTTTTATAATATACTCTATTGCCATAGGTATTGCCTCTGCTGCCTGCAAACGTTCATAGTCTCGACAGGGTTACCTTTAAACCATTAACCATTCATTGTCCCATCCAACTAAAATTATGACTTTTTAAAAGGTAAATTCATAAGACCTATTATCTCATGTTTTTGTCTTTTACTTATTTTTATTTTTAAGAGCCATTGTTCTGGTTTGGTAGCCAGTTAATAACAATGCCATTCACTAGTTATAATTAAACTGAACAAGTTGGTTCGTGATGAGACCCCTTGTCTTATGTTTATAAGCCATTACCCTGTTTTGGTATGCAGTATTGGTAATGTCAGTTTTATTACTCCTTATGAACATGGTAAGTCGGCTCATAATGAGACCTCTTATCTCTTAAATTTTCAAATTTCTTAGAATTACATTCTAAAAAATCACGACTTAAATGGATGGGGTGAAATAGTTTTATCCTTAAGAATCAATGGATGACAATTTTCAGAGTTTTTTGAGTTCCAAAACTTTGAAAAAAATCTTTACTTTGATAGATAACCTTTCTCTGCTTAATAAACTTATGATGATTTACATTCTTCTCAAGTTTTCAAAAGATCATGCAAATGATTGGAATAATCTTTCAAAGTTTAACATCTTATTTTAAACTATCCAAAAACTGTGATCATTACTCTAAAAATTCTTGTTTACACAAAATAAATATTTATAATATTCTTCCTAAGAAATTTTCTTAAATAGTAAACAGTCAATTAGAGACTCATTAACAACCTTTATTTGCAAAAACAATCAAAAACTCTGCAGAAAGGAATATGTACAGTTTAAGAAGGGGTTACCTCCTTATGAAAAGAATTTCTTCAAGATAAGCCCATTTACAGGAAGAGATTCTCTCTTACCTGTTAGATCTTGGAGTATGAATGTATTTGAGCCTATCTTCTCAACGATATGAAATGGTCCAAGCCACATTTTCTGAAACTTGGTATGTTTACCTTTTTCTTCGTGTGCTTTATCCCATTTCAAAACAAGATCACCAATTGACAAAAATTTTGAGCCGGTAGAACTTGCATCAAAAGAAGATTTTACAAGCTGTTGATGTTTTTCATGAATAATTTTTGCTTTATCTCTATCTTCTTCTAGTTTAAGGATTTGATCATATCTTAATTGAATGGATGAAGAAGGATTTTCTTCAATAAATTGCACTAGGGCTAATGATGGAAGAGTTAAATTTGATGGTATCACAACTTCTTTTCCATAAACTAAATTGAAAGGTGAAGTCCCTATTGAAGCTTTTTCAGTGATACGATCAGCCCATAATGCAAAGATTAAAGATTTGTGCCAATTCTTTTTATTTTGATCAATGGTCCTTTTAATGATTTTGATAAGATTTTTGTTAGTGGATTCAGCCAAACCATTACCTTGTGGATAATAATTTGCTGAATATTTTAATTTAAAACCTCTCTTGATTGCAAATTCTGTTAAACTATTTCCGGAAAAGTAAGATGCATTATCAAAGACACGAGCGTTAGGTACACCAAACCTGGTGATGATGAATTGATCTATGAAATCAATAATTGCGTCAGAATTGGCTACCTTCAACGGGATTGCCTCTACCCATTTTGTAAAGTAATAAGTTGCAGTAAGGATGTATTTGTACTGTTTGGAAGAATGAGGTACTATCTCACCAATAATGTCAAGCCCCCATTGTTCGAATGGTTGCTCAATACTCACTGGTAGCAAAGGAAAAGCTGGTTTCCTTTGTCTTCCACTTGCAGTTTGACAAATTCTACACTTCCTCACATAGTTATGCGTATATTTAAAAAGAGTAGGCCAGTAATAACCATCACAAATTATTTTGTGAGCTGTGGTATCACCTCCAAAATGCCCTCCTGCTGGTCCATCATGCAATTCCTGCAAAACCTTTTCAGCTTCAGTCTTTTCAAGACATCTTAATAAGATTGAATCATAATTTTTTCTGAATAACACATTATCAATGATCTCATATTTAATAGCCTTTAACCTTAAAGTGTGTTTACTCTTATAACTGAGATTAGAAGGAGCATACCAATTTTTCAAGTAATAGATAAGATCAGCATACTGAGATTCAGAATCTGTAACACTTATCTGACTTACTTGAATATCTTGATTTGAATCTTGATTTTCTGGTATGTTATGAGCTCCTGCCAATAATCTGCAAAAACCTTGTCCTATAACAATCTTAGCTGGTTTAATATCAATATCATATTCTTGCAAGGTTGTTACCCAGTTAGCTCTCTTTTCTCCTACTTCTTTTTGAATTAATAATTGCCTCACTGCAGAGAATGGGACAATGATTTTTGTATGTGTTTTCAAGAGAAAAGGTCTGAAATTAAATTGAAAGGTGAAGTCCCTATTGAAGCTTTTTCAGTGATACGATCAGCCCATAATGCAAAGATTAAATATTTGTGCCAATTCTTTTGATTTTGATCAACGGTCCTTTTAATGATTTTGATAAGGTTTTTGTTAGTGGATTCAGCCAAACCATTACCTTGTGGATAATAATTTGCTGAATATTTTAATTTAAAACCTATTTTGACTGCAAATTCTATTAAACTATTTCCAGAGAAGTAAGATGCATTATCAAAGACTAGAGCGTTAGGTACACCAAACCTGGTTATGATGAATTGATCTATGAAATCAATAATTGCATCATAATTGGCTACCTTCAACGGGATTGCCTCTACCCATTTTGTAAAGTAATCAGTTGCAGTAAGGATGTACTTGTGCTGTTTGGAAGAATGAGGTACTATCTCACCAATAATGTCAAGCCCCCATTGTTCGAATGGTTGCTCAATAGTCACTGGTTGCAAAGGAAAAGTTGGTTTCCTTTGTCTTCCACTTGCAGTTTGACAAATTCGACACTTCCTTACGTAATCATGCGTATCTTTAAAAAGGGTAGGCCAGTAATAACCAGCACGAATTATTTTGTGAGCTGTGGTATCACCTCCAAAATGACCTCCTGCTGGTCCATCATGCAATTCCTGCAAAACCTTTTCAGCTTCAATCTTTTCAAGACATCTTAATAAAATTGAATCATAATTTTTTCTAAATAACACATTATCAATGATCTCATATTTAATAGCCTTTAACCTTAAAGCGCGTTTACTCTTATAGCTGAGATTAGAAGGAGCATACCCATTTTCAAGTAATAGATAAGATCAGCATACTGAGATCCGGAATTTGTAACACTTATCTGACTTACTTGAATATCTTGATTTGAATCTTGATTTTCTGGTATGTTATGAGCTCCTGTCAATAATCTGCAAAAACCTTGTCCTCTAACAATCTTAGCTGGTTTAATATCAATATCATATTTTTGCAAGGCTGTTACCCAGTTAGCTCTCTTTTCTCCTACTTCTTTTTGAATTAATAATTGCCTCACTGCAGAGAATGGGACAATGATTTTTGTATGTGTTTTCAAGAAAAAAGGTCTGAAATGTTTGATTGATTTAAACACAGCAAAGGCTTGTTTTTCAACATCGGAATAATTAAGCTCAGCTCCTTGCAGATTTGAGCTAAAGAAAGAAATTGGTGCTTCGATTTCTTGATCATTGAGTTGTGTTAAAACGGTTGCATAGGATGTTTCAGTGGCCAGAGTATACAAAGTAAAATCTTTAGAAAAATCCGGGGTATTCAATGCTGGTGCATTAATGATCGCTTGTTTGATTGCATCAAAAGCTTCTTTTTCTTTATGCGCCCATTTGAATATTGAATTCTTCTTGATCATATTTTTCATAGGTAAAACAATTAAAGAAAAATCAGGAATAAATCTTTTAACAAAATTGATCTGTCCAAGAAATGATTGTATGGATTTTTTGTTATGTGGTAAAGAAATATCAGAAATTTCTTTCACTTTATCTGGATCAATATATATACCATCTTTTGACACAACAAATCCTAAGAGTTTTCCTTCATCTAAAGCAAAGAAATATTTCTTTGGATTTAAGGAGATACCAAACCTTCTACATCTTTCAAATATTTGTTTTAAATCATGTAGATGATTGGCTCTTTTTTTTGAAAATACTGTTATGTCATCAAGATAAACAACAACTGATTTATTGATCAGACCTTTGAATGCTATATCCATGGCTCTTTGAAAAGTTGCTCCTGCATTTATTAGACCAAAAGGCATTTTTTGATAAGCATAAGTTCCCCATTTTGTTCTGAAAGTTGTTTTCAATCTGTCATCTGGATGAACTAAGACTTGATTATAGCCTGAAAATCCATCAAGAAAGGACATAAGTTCAGAACCAGCTACCTTTTTAAGTATATGTTCCATGGTTGGCAATGGGAAATTGTCTTTTAAACATGCCTTGTTTAAATTTCTGAAATCAATACAGATTCTTATATCACCATTCTTCTTCCTTACAGGTACCATATTGGAAACCCGATTAGAGTGCCTGACTGGAAAAATGATTTTGGCTTTCAAAAGTTTATTAAGTTCTGATTTGATTTGACTTTCGAGATTTGGATGGATCTTTCTCAACTTCTGTTGAACAGGTTTAATATCAGGAAGCATTGGAATCGTGTGTTGAATAACCGAAGTATTATACGTTTTTAGATCACCATAATTCCAAGCAAAAACGTTTTTATACTTGTTCAGCAGTTTAATGAATGCATTCCTTTCCTCTGGTGTTAAATTGAGTCCTAAGTTAACGTTTTGAGGTTTAGAATCAGAACCAAGATTTACTAATTCAAACTTCAAAGTGGAACTTTGAAGTTTCGAATTAACAACTTTCTTGAATCTGTCTCTAATGTCATATAAATCCTCTAATTTAACAACGGATTTTGGAATGGGGTTTTCATTACCTTTTGAAGCAATTTGTAAATCATGATCATCTTCGTCAATAATTTGCTCATCATATGATTTCTCTGAAGTCATGAAATTTAAAATATCTTGATCATGATAGAATACTCTCCAATTTGTAACATTATCTGTGACAGATGGACGAAAAATCAATTCTACAGAAAACCTATCAGGACTGCAATCTTCAGCAGGTAGGAGTTTAGATGCAACATTAGCTAACAAGTCAGCTGATGTATTCTAATTCCTAGGAATAGGATAAATATTGAATGCTAAAAAATGAGTGGTGAGGTCTTGTACTAGGGTTTGATAGTGTTTAATATGTCCTGAAAGGCAATGAATAGTATTCCTAACTTGTTTAATGACAATTTCGGAATCACCAAAGACTTTCAAGTATTTAACATCTAACCCTATAGCTTTATAAAGTCCTTGAACCAAGGCTTCATATTCTGCGGCATTGTTAGTACACTCAAATTCTAATCTACATGACAACATGGTTTTCTCCCCATTTGGATCAATTAAGATGCATCCAGCTCCAGCTCCATCATTAGACTTCGATCCATCAAAATATAATGACCAAAATAAAGATTTGTCTATTGGCTTATCTACAATTATATCAGAAATATTTACAATTATGGAAGAATCAGATTGTGAAAAATTTTCTATCTGAGAAACAAAAGTATTTACAGAAAAAGGTGATTGAGGAGCTTTGAAATTTCCAAGAAATGATTCAGCAGAATAACCTCCAAGAATATTGTTGTTGAATGCTACAGGTTCATTAGGTTGTTCAAATTTAGTGACAGTGTGCATCATATGTTTTTCTCGTTCAATTTTGATTTGATTTGGTTTCCCTTTGTAGGGAAGCCACATGTGTGAATAATCGGTTGAGATATAACCGTTAAGTTTCGCAGACCAGTCCCTGCTCAAGATTAATCCATAGAATTCAGGAATATCAGCAATCAAAATATCAATTCTTTGGACAATCCTAGGATCGGAAGCTAATCTGATAGTGACTGAATTGATTTCTCCTACAACTTGAACTTTAGAGCGATCCAATTGGACGATATGAACTGCTGATTTCTGTGGTTCAATATTCAATTTGGCACAGACAGAAGTAGGCATTATATTGGAGGAAGCTCGAGAATCAATCAAACAATTGTGCAGATTTTTATTGTACATCTCATAAGTCAAAAGAAAAGGAGGAGTTTTAGAATTTGAATTTTCCCCAATGAGCACAGTATCAGTAGCATCTACCTTATCTGGTGGCTTACCAGTTCCTCTCGCTGCTTTTGCAACTACACCGCTTGGTAAAGGAGCAATTGGTGTAGCATTTAATTCTTTCAATAACAACTTTTGCTGGTGTTTTAGTTTGCTGAGTTCATGTAAGGAAATGTTGGCTTTGATCTTTTTCATGTCTTCGACAATGTTGTATTCCATAGGATCTGACACTACTAAATTTTTCGTTGTTGATGTGAGAGGATTAGAAGAAGATGGCTGATTTTGAGTAGGTGATGGAGAAGTTTTCTTCACAGTGGGTTTGTCTTTGGTACTTGGAGTTGTAATTTTATTTTTAGGAACTGTTTGCACTGGTTCTGCTGTAGATTTACTCCTAGTACTTACAGGCATAGCTTCTTCACTATCAGAATTAGGGAGAATAAAATCCCACATTCCATTCAATTCAACTATTTCTTCATTTTCGTCTTCTTGATCTGATACTATAGATGTATCTTCTTCTTCTTCCTCTTCTTTTGATTCTGCATTAGAGATTGCATTAGGAGGTTTAGATTCAACTTAGTTTCTTCTGAAATTTCGGAATGGTTTCTTGGTAGAAGTTTCAGCCACTTGTTTTTTAATTTCAACCATTTCATTTGACATGGTTTTAAGAACTTTCTGTAAACCTTCCATGTCATATGGATCTTTGGCCTTTTTCTTTGAATCATCTTTGAAGCTGAATTTCTTTGATTTCCTTTCCTCGATAGCATTTTTATTTTCCAGAGAAGTAATACGTTTTCCCACTGCAATAGCTTCTTTCATATTCTCAGCTAATGTAGGCTTTGCAGCTTTGTCTACGAAAATTGCTATGTTTGAGGGCAAGGCAGTTATATACCATTCAATTCTGACTTGTTCACTGGGTTGTGAATCTGTGTGAATTTTGTTCAATAGTTTGTTGAATCTAGCGTTGAACTCTTTTATAGGTTCCTTGGGTTCTATCTTCAAATTTGAGAGATCATTGAGTAAAGTTGCAATTGATCGGTCATCTCCAAATTTGGTCAAAAAATGATCTGCAAAAATGTCCCAACTCGTTATGGATCCTGATGGTAATGAAAAGTACCATGATCCTACTACTCCCTGAAGAGTATATGGGAATAATCTAACTACAACATCTTCGTGTATGACTCCATTCAAATTAATAGCCAACATAAAGTTATTGATATGTTCTTCAGCTTGAATGTTAAGATCTGGGCTAAAATTTGGAAGCCATTTTCCAGGATTGTCTGGTAAATCATGTAAAGGTGCAGCCATGTTGACTGCCCCTGGAGTAGACCATGGTCTCTGTGCCATTATTGGAACGACTATTGGAGGAATAGTAGAAACTGGTGGTATTTGAATAGAAGTGGTTGGAATAGATGATGTTGAGATTGATGAGGATTGAGGAGAAGATGTTTGTGGAGATGATATGGAAACAACTGTACTTTGTTGAGTTGGGATTTCGGAAACAGATATTTGAATATTAGAGGTTGAACTTATATTACTTACTGATTTTGATTGAGTTTTTCTTGTCTTGACTCTACTAGGTAAAGGGAATTCTTTCGGAGAAATGCCAAGTTTTTCACTTTGAAGCCTAGTAAGAGGTTTGGAAGAAACAAATTTTGAAGTTACACTACCTTCAGATATTTCAGACTCTTCAAGAGATAATGAGAATCCTTTCAATTTATGAATTAGATCTTGAACTTCAGGAGACTCAGGATGTTGTTTGTCTGAATGTTTTGAGATTTTGGTAGTGGGTTTCTGAATATTTTCTGCAATTTCTTCTCTAGGATTTTGAATTTCAGAAGAAATTGAAGAAGTTAATGAGGGTGTTTTGCTCTCAGAATGGCTTGTGGATAAATATTTACTTGCCATTCATAGCTCATGCCCTCCTTCTAGCGCCAAAAATGTTGAAGCCTAGAAAATCTCTGCTTCAAACATCGGGGAAAACCACCCGGTTGGGACCTTAAGACAGCTCCTTTTCCGTTTGGTATGGTGGCTCCGACTGGATTTAAAGGACCAGTTTCCTTATAACTAAATGGATTGGTTTGGATGGGTGGAAATGGAACTAAATTAACTGAAATAAAACTATCTAATTTAAACTAAATACTGATAAAGAAATTCTAACACTAACCCGGGTAATTATATGTGAATACAACTTAAGATTGTTCCAATTTAACAATAATCATGAAAATGTATTATTATTTAAATTGAAATGTGCAGAAACAAATAAAGATAACTCTGTTTAAGAAATTAAACAGAGTTGTATTAGCATATTGCATTCATCATTGTATACCATCTACATATAATTATGAAAGATAACGTTTCAATTATACTCAGAAATGATATATAAAAGGAAGCGTTGTGAAAACAAATATATATAAATGATAGCAATTTCAAAACGAATATCATAAGACAAAAGAAATCAACAGTGAACAGATAGAAATACCTTGTTCATCTTGAGGACTTTCAAATGCAATCTGATACTCTATCCAGTAACTATGATGCAAAATCAAATTCCAAAGGTACAGAAATGCAACACTTCAAAGATAATTTCACATGAAAATCACCAGATGTGATCCTTTTTAAAAATATATAAGACAATGGAGTACAGAAATGCAATCTCCAAGTCCAAAAATATTAAGATCCAGGACCCCTCTCTAAATGCATGAGAAGGGTTTAAATACTACTTAACTAAATCTAAAAATAGTTTATTACAAAAATTAAGGATTCGGTTCAATGACCGTCCTTTTCCTAGGCTAAAATACAATGAAATTAAAACTAAATCTATCTATATATGAACTTGATCTTTAAACTTGTAGGCATCTAGCATAGTTTTGAGAAGATGCGGTTGACCGACTTCGGAATTCAACTGTCCTGAAAAGACAGAGTCGGCAAGCGTAGGAGCAATCTTCTCTGTAGCATTGATGATACAATTAAGTGCACTGTGCTGACTGTGTGGCTTCACCAAGTACATCCAGTATGAGTCCCAATTCAATCTTGTCAGCCCTTGGATGGATTTTGCTCTTTCTTCTGCCTTTTGCCTCCATTCTATTTGCAGTTGATTTGCCTGTGGGAGATATCCTGGAATAGTTTCTGGAATCAAGTTAGCTTTGTGTAAATTATCATTTACACAATCAGTGAGAGTGTTTGCCGCTGTAGCCGCCTCCTCTACTGCCTTTTCTGCCCTTCTGATTTGTGCATCCCAGTTATTGAATAATATTTCTTTATGGTTTTCATTAACCATGGGTGCACCAGCTTTTCTGCCTTCTTCTGTCTTTTGCCATGCTAGATAATCATTGATCTTTTCATTAATCAAACCATAATCATTTCGTAAATCTACAACATGATTTGTGATTTTATCACTCTCTTGGCACAAAGAATTCCATTGCAAGATTTTTTTGGCAGAAAACTTCCTCTTGTTGCAGTAGTTGATTGTTCAAAGAGATAGTTTCTGAAATGAATTTTGGAAGCTTAGGATCATCTTTATGCTGATCTTGGATAATCTGTATTTGTTTGTCTTTATCAGCCAAGCTTTTTTGATGTCCTATTTTCATTTCTTGAAGTTGTTGTTGTAACTCTTCAAGTTTCAATTGTGCTTCCTTATTGGCCTGTACCTGTTGCAATTGCTGTTGCAGAGCTTTTACCTGTTCTTCTTTTTCATTCAACAAAAGTTGTATCTCAAATGCTTTATCAATTGTTGCATAAGCATAAGCTCCTGTTATTTGAGATAACTTAGTGAGATTATGAGTAGGTTCTGTGGCAGGATATTTCCACAAAACATCTACTTGTTCTGCTTCAGTAGCAATTGCACTTTCTATTTTTCTCTTTTTCCTCTGTCTCTTCACTACTGCTTTGTATTTTGGGCTGTAGAATACATCCAGAGGAGGAATTTCCTCTACATTAAGTATAATTTCAGAGGAGGGTGTGATTGGTATGTGCTCGGTCACTGTGACTGTGCTGCTTGTTCCTGTGTTCAAAACTTTGGTTATCTGGACAGGGGTCTGTACATTCTGTCCTTCTACATTAATCAATTGGTTAAAGGTTTCCCATTCTTTGTCTAACTCAATGGTGACTGGCTGTTGCTATACATTGGTTGGAGGAGGATTTGTCTGTTGAGAAGTCAAAATTTGTTGTTGAGTAAGTTCTTTTGATTGTGCAGAATCTTTAATGGATTCTTCCATTTTATCTTCCTTTTCATTAGACTTATTGGAATGTTCAGAATCTCTGTCAGATTTTGATTTAGATTTACCTGTACTTGAACTGCCGTTAAGACTAACACTAGGAGTTTTCTCCCTTGCGGGCTCTAAGCGTAGATTATCCAAAGGAATAGGAATTAGTCTTCTTTCTCTGTAAAGCTTGAATTCCTGCAATTCCTCTGGAGATAGCTGAGCTTGAGCTGAATTCAAAACTTCTTTGAATGAATTTCTTGCTTGGAACATATCATCAAAAAGATCTTGTTCCCCGGAAAATTCCCTCACTTTGATTGCATTGGTAAAATTCTTAACAATATCATTTGGGTCGAATAACCTTCTCGAAAATTTGAACAGCTGTAGGCATGTAATGTTACCTATCTCTTGAAATGCATGACCAATATCAAACAGTGAAAATGTTCCACACTTTACGGGAAATTGTGGCCAAATGCCCCTTTTCTTCTCTTTTAAATCTTTTGTTATACCTCCCTGGCCACAGGTCTGATAAGCAATTTCCCGAGCTACAAGTCTATCTGGAACATAAAGGGGTAAAACATGGGGAGAAGCATAACTTCCAAAAACCCTAATATAAGTGAACAATTCTTCTCCAAACCATCTTGTGACGGGGAGAATATCAACCTCTGTTTCTGAGGATAACCTTGGGGCATCCTTATTATACAATGTTCTGTACAATGGCAGCATTATTCCATGACAAATTTGGTAAAAATGGGGAACAAACTTAGACTCCCACAGTTCTTTATGGTACACATGAATGGGCAAGGGGTCGTGGGTAGTCCATTTCCAGGATACATCACGAGGAATTTGGAGACACTGAAGATGGCGTCCATGACATAGCAGATAAATAAAAGGCGGATAAACCCGCCCGAGGAAACATTTCGTTTAGGCCGGTAGTGAAAAATAGCGGTGGTCAAATTATCAGGATGGGATTTTGGCCCGAGTCCCCAATGTAAATTACTTGACCGCATTCATGAGGAAGCCATTCAGGTAAGATCATATTTATGTCAGGCTTTCCAAAAAGCCTGCATAACATAGCAGCAGTGAAACAATAAGGAGAGGTTAGTGAACCCGTGCTGTACATACCTTGTTTATTTTTCTTCAATGGTTCACTTCTTTTGGTCCATTCCTTTGTGCATTCTGCCAAATTTTCATGTTCTTTGGCAAATTCTTCCATAAATTGCTTGTTGTAAGTCGCCTGAGGTCCTGGCAACTTCTACATTAATCTCAGATCTTTTGTGGTGAATGACCCGATTAGCTCTTCAGATGGAGTCCTAAATTGCCTGTCTGAAATATCGGTGTTGTCCAGCACCCATCTCACCATGTCTGTATATGGGAGAATCCTTGGCCTTGCTGCTATTCTATGCAGAAATGAGCAAGCCAAGTCTCTAAGGGTTGCTTCAGACGTATTCTGGGAACCTGTTGTAGCTACAACTTTTATCACCACAGGGTTTTCTTCCTCTAGCAGATTATACATTCCTTCCCAAGTGGATATACCGGCATCCTTATTACAAGCGGTGTCTGCATACGGCGAAGCCATTTCTTTGTTTTCAGAACTCGAGCTTTTCTCCTTCTTACCCATAGTATTTAGTGGAAGCTTTGTATAGACGTCTGCTCCTTTGTGCCTGCGTTTTTACGAGTAAATGAGAGTAATGGCGTAAGAAAGGTGATGAGACTGTTTTAAATGTGAAAGCGGATGAAATATAATATTTTAATCGTGAAACGACTTTCAATTCAAACACAATCTCATTTACCATTAATAATCAATCCAATCATTTAATTTAATCATTAAAGCGCATAACAGATTTGACCTATGGGAAGATTGCCTTGGGATAGCGCGCCTACATGAATCTACGACATTGCGATCTGCGATTTGCTGCACAATATCGCAATATCGCAATGTCGCAATATCGCAAAATGAAGTGATCGCAGTTATGAAAATAGCGCAAAAGCAGAAATTGCGCAATAGCGCAAAAGCGCATATCGCAAAATCGCAAAAGCGCATAATTGCAAAATCGCAAAAGCGCATAATTGAAAAGAGCACAAAAGATTTTCATTAATCATTTCTGTTTTCTGCGCTATGCGATCTGCGACCAATGCGTTTTATAAAAGATACATACCATTTTGTTATGGATGCGCTATCTTGTTTAAAGAGCAATTTTATTATAATCTATCATAAACTTAAGTGTTTGTTAATATTCTTTCTAAGGGATTTCTATAGGTTTATGATAGAAAGTTTTATTTGAAAAAGGAAAACAAATCCTAATTAATTTTTTTGGAGTTTTTTAACTAAGGGTCCCCATTTATTTAGTATTATTACTAATATTAAATAAAAGGGGTTGTTGCTTGGTCACAACAAGTAGTCATGGGGTTTTGATGTTTTTAGGCTAGTGGCTGGGCTTAGGAGATCCGTCTAACTAAGCTAGAATTGTTGTTTCTAATGCTTCTATATTTGGAGTGCTATAATACACAGACTAATGGATCCAAGTGTTTTTCTTCATTATTATAGCATAATTTTTTGAAAACTATGTTTTTGGTGCCTATATTAAGCTGGATTTTCCCATTCGGGAATATTACTGATGTCTCTCTTGTTTTATGTGGTAATTTTGCGTTTATGCAAATATTTTACATGTGTATTTTTTTGCTTCATTAATAAATTTCTAACATATTCATGTGGATATTTTTGGTTTCTATTGGAGTGTGGCACATTTGTTTCTAATGCTTCTTAGGTTTTACGAGAAATTGTTTGTTTTTATGGAAAGTGTCATTTTGCAATGGTTTTTTGGATCTGCTTTGGGTCATCTTTGGAATTACTCCTTATGTTGTGGGTTAAGTGGTGCTGAGACTCTTATTGTTGTTCCCTCTACAGAAGTTATGATATATTTTTTGTGGACAAACCATGCTTACTATCTCAATGCATAAGCTCCACCTTTGATACATCCAAGAGTCGGTGGACCTGCGTGGAGGCCAAGCAACAATTTTTTGATGTCTTTATTGAGCACACGATACACGTGGTCTTAAGTTTGAATAATTTCATTGTTTTGAGTGTTGGAATCTTCCTGGGTAACGATACTTCACTCATATTTTATTGATTATCCTATGTGTTTCACGACTATATTGTATTTGTAAGTTACCTTATATACCACACCCTTGAGGGAATTTATTTGCCAATAGGTGGCTAGTAGTAAGTGGCCCTTGACATCTTGGAATTGTCTCCATATTAGGGATTTTCATTTTATGGAGCACACCTCGCTTTGGGGAGTGCACCCTTAAAAACAATGAATTCAACATAGTGAGGATTAGAAGACCACATTATATTTCCACATCATTCACTTCTTTAGATAGTCTGTGAGTCCCACATGGCATGAACAAGACCATTCATTAAAATATTATTACATAATCACAATTTATATGCCATGTAATCCTTAATCATATTCATGTTAGTGGACCAACATGCCACTATTTTGCACATACCACCACAGACAATTCCAAATCAATATATTTGCCACATGTCATCTGTGATTGAAATTCCATATCAACAATTTGCAGGGTGAGTAGTGCCACATCAATAATCTAGCTAGTGAGTAGTGCTACATCAATAAGTTTGCTAGTGAGTAGTGCCACATCAATACTTTGTTCACATTCCCATTTTTCTGTCCACATTAACCTACCACATATTAGTGCTTTGGAGGATCCTCATTCATTGGTATTTCACTTTATAAATGCCATTTTTAAATGGGAATATTTTGGGTCGATTGGCTACTCTCTTTAATTGTTGTTTTTTTAGAGTGCATTGTTCTCTGTTGCTTTATGTGCATTGCTTTTAGTTAGTCTCTATTTTTCTTAAGTCATTTTATTTCTATTTTTTGTTATTTCTACTATGAATGCATTTTGCTTAGCAATCTTGTATCTTGCTTTATCACTAATTTAAGTCCTCACGTAAGGAAGATTCATCGATGAAGTAAGGTGATTTTAGGATTCACTTTGGAAATAGATTGTGTACACTCTTTGATGACTTGAAGAAAGCTAAGTGGGATAAAAAGAAGGAACAAAAGTTCATGGAAATTAGGGCATCGTCTATTTTTCAAATCTTTATTTAATATTTTACAATATCAACACTCCATTTAATATAGGGTATTGGACATGGTCATTATTTTCTCTTGTGATTAAATCGTTATGCAATCTCTTTCGTTTTGTGACTTATGATGTAAACCATTCCTTTGCTCAAATGCTGTTTTATTGATCTTTGAAATTTGAGCTCCATTCATGTAACTCTTCGATGCATCATTATGATTATTTAGTTTCACATGATTAGAAACACTTATCGTTCATATTTGATATATGTGCCATTTTGTGGAAATAAATTAGGATTTTCTTTTGATTCAACGTGCTCTCTATAATATTTTGTCATGTATGGCTTCATGAGAAAATGAGTTTATTGACTGCACCTATGCTAAATTACCTAAAGCTCTTGTCTAAACTTCATAAATTTGTGGTATGACAGCTTGCTTTTGCTTCTTGAGCCAATTAGTTTGAAGGACTATGAGGATTAAGTTTTGAAAGCTTGTAGTATGTTCAATTTTTATTCTATCATATCTATATTCATAATTTTATTTATGATTCAATTTATCATTATGAGGGAATATTGAGTACTCGCTGTTCTTGGATTGTAAATGAGTACTTAGTAAATCCTTTTTGGCTAGGTCTCATACTGAGAATTGTTGCTCTAATGGCACTTCTCGAATGATATTTTTTGGTGTTTGTTTCTATATTCATGAGGCACAAATTTTAGCTTTTTTATGCTTGCTTACCTTTTTGACTTGTGAGAGCACTTATGTTGATTGGTGACAATGTTTTCCACTTTTCTAGATTTTTTCAATATTATTAAATGTTAGAACTATAGTGACTAGACAACATTGATGTTTGTTTCTAGCCTTGTATATCAGAAACGCTCTCTACCTAGAAAATTTATGCTTTGAGTATGGAAATGCCTATTACTCAACATCTTTGGTTGATATTTCCGGCTTAAAGCTCACAATTGTTATGATATCGAGTTTTCTTTTTGTTTCTTTATACACACACATTTTGTCTTGCGAGATTATTTGAAGCACTTACGTATGCTTTACTCTTTTGCCAAAAATGATAGGTATCAAGGAAAGTATCTGGGAAGGATCCACCCAAATGGATCACTTCCGCTCTGGAAAGCTTATCACCGAGCCTAACCCCGAAGACATTGAGAAGAATTGACGGTGTGATCCCATTAGCGAGATGCTTTTAACAAATGATAACTTGAACAATTGGGCTAACCCTCGAGCTAATACATATGCTCATTCCTGTAGCACTACTACATCATTTGATACTCTCTACTTTGGTAGTTTCAAAAAGATCATATTCAATGTCTGGTAAGATTCTTATGTTGCTTGAAGCATTCTTTGTGGATTATTGAAATTTATTTTTCTTTTAAACTTTTAGGAGTATCTACTTTCATATTATTAACATCAACTCATTTTAGTTCCGTTATTATGATGAAGACCTATTTTCTCTTCATTTGTACATGTTCCTTTACAAAATGATGTCATTTTAGCATGTGTTGTTTGGAGAATATGAATTGTGGTTTTCTTAGAGCACTCTTGTGGATCTTTAACACTTCATTGTGTAGCTTTTTTGGAACCTTCGAACTTCAACGTTTACATATTCCATGAAAATCTTTTAGACATGGTTATTTTCCGGCATGATTTGGAATATCATACTACACTAAACCCTTGATAAGACATTATTCTTCCATCTTTAGTGTGTGTTGGGTGTGAAGGAAATTCCTTGTCAGTAAGTGATGGACATAGCACTACTCCTTCCTATGCCTTACATTTTTATCCAAATCCTTCTCTTCCCATCCCTGGGTTTGTTAAGGAGGAATGTTAGGGTATGACATATGAAGAGATTTTTAAATACAAAGCTGATTTAATGTATTAGCCATGTGTGCCTCTTGCAATTGAGTTATCCTACAATGCCCATTTTATGTCGGTGCTTAGGTGATCTGAATGATCATCAATTTTTGCAGTTATATTCAAGTCTGCTACCTAGATCACAATATGAAAACATCAAGAGTTACATAGATATATCGAAAAAATTTAGATTGCTCTCCTGTCCAATAGGATTTCAAATTGTTTTCCAGGAGGGACACACGTTTTTAGTAACAAAATGGGGATTTTGTAGGTGTACACCTTACAAAATTTCCACATCAAAAAGACAAAATTTACACAACATTCGACTTACTGGGTTCATCATATCAATATCTCATAACAGTGGAAACTACTTAATTCTTGATCGTGTCTCACATAATTTCATACTAGAAACTACCTCCTCATCATCTTAGGAGGACAAGAAAAACTTGTTGATTGAAAGCAGAAACCTATTGCAGACTCCGTCTGCCGCCGATAACGTGCACACTAGCCTGGATAGAGTGTGGTAACACAAGCCACATTTTAGTAACATGTGCTACCCTAGAAACTAATTCTTTGTATCTCACTTTGAGTCGAGTGACCTCAGCACACGAGCCCACAAGAAAAAATCATGGAGTCGACTCATAAAATTCCAATTTTTCTACTAAACCGTGGCCTCTATAAAGGCTCAGAAAATATCACCTCAAGCTCATCCATGAATGTTTCCCATCCTAACCAAGACTCACTAGACTAAGAGAAAAATAAAGGGGAGGAAACATCTTCTAAACCTTTGGATTTTTCCCAAAGTAAACTAGATGCAGAGTGGTAGCAGCTCAAAGCCTCCCATTGCCTAGATATTGGAGGCTCAGGCCATTGTAATCATCATCATACTTCATGAATTATTATGCTATCAGAGATATCATTTGAAATGTAGGTTGGAAGAGATATGAGCTGGGGGGAGGTTATGCTTGCATAGCTATCTATGGTTGTAATCTTTCTTCGATAAATATATATATTTCACCGCTATTTCTAGTCATATCTATTTACCAAGCTCAATGTGTTTTTATATTTATGACGTAATGATTTAAGGTTATATGATTTTTTGTTGATGCATTTAATGGTACCGTTGTTTTTTTAGTTGCTATTGCTTTTGGATTGGTGAAGTATATATGCTATGAATATCACATTTTTCCATCGTATGGCCAGCTATTTTTCCTTTGGAATTGCTGAGAGACCTTTCTCAACCGTCAACGTACGTTCCATTAGGGGAATTTCTTAAGTTCTAAAATGGGATTCCCAAGAAAATTGTAAAATAATAGTGGAAAATAATAAAATCATATTAGATTACATCATCGAAATTTTAGAGGGAAAAAATAAAAAAACTATTTTTCAATCCTCGTATTTTAAACTTATCTCCCTATGGGTTTACTCTGACGAAAGTGGAAACACTCATCATGCTTTCAATTTGATTCATCATCCAAGGATTACCCAGCTGTTCCATACTTTCGATGGGCCCTTCTACACAAAAAATGGCAGAAATACATGAAAAATGTGACTGCGATAATTTTTTTCATGTAATTCTCGTTTTTCGTGTAGCAAAGTGGTCCATATAAAAGTATGCAACATGTGCACCTTGGATGAGAATTAAATTCATCCAATGAGTCCTCTCGCTCAAAAATTTTAAAGTAAAAAATTAAGGAGAATGAAATGATTAAAAATACGAGTTGAAAACGTAGTTTTATTATTTTATTATTATTTTAATCCTTTTACTTTTTTACTCCAAAAACGTGATGAATCATCCCCCATGGTTGACATCATAATATTAAATCCTATTGGTTCTTATAAATTTTATTTTAGTTGTACATTTTTCATAGGAGGCCCAATTTTAGAACTCAAAATTCCTAATCCAATCCAAGTTGTGTGTAAGAAAAGCGAGTTGTTATTTACTGTTAGTGTCGATTTAATGATAGTTTAATTAAATTCATCTACTTTTCTTGTAGAAGATCCCTTGATCAGATCCGCATTAGATGCTCGCAAACGAGGGTTTTTCTGACTTTGTCCTAATTGAGTAGAAACCCTCACGGATGAAATTGGCTTTAGAATCCATCGAGGATAGTTTTAGATTCCTAGTTTTGATTATACTTCCTAGATCCGCGAGCTCTCTGCCTCCATTTGGTCTTGTCACCGGCTTTTGAATTCTTGTCCTTTCTATGTATGCATACTATAATTATTGGTTTGAGTCTTTGTTTTGACTTGGATTTTTATTTTCTTGCAAGCTAAACCTCAGTAACGACCATGCCAGTGCCCTCCATTGCGTGCTAACACATGTTTCCCTTGTGCACAAATCGCTACCCTGAGATTTTAACGCCTCGTGATAGAAACCAGTGTTAGTGCCATGAAAAGCCCGTTTGTCTCCACCTTGCTTGTGGATTTCACTACCTTAGGGTTTGCTTTTTTGCCAGTCCTTAGGTCCATCTCTGCCTCGGCTTCCGATTTTTTTATCTCATTTTCCTACATGCATGTTTTATTAAAAAAAATAGCTTAATTGCATTACTTTAAAAGAGATATTTTCTATCGTGCTCGGTTTGTTTTGATCAATTTGATGAGATTAGATATTTATTTCGAGTTTTGAATGTTTGCATGTGCTAATATATATTAGGATATTTATTAGGATTACTTTTTGGAAAATATGTTATTACTCTCTCCTTATAGAAATTGTTTCTCATTGAATTCAATTGAAAAACATGATTTATTTCTTTTCATGGTTTGAGTCGGGTCTCGTTCTACAGTACTCAACAACCCCGCATATTTTTTTTAGTTATATAATAAATAATGGGGACCCTTTACTTTTTCCAAATAAAATGAGATATATTTAAAAAATGTTGTTATTAAATCTCAAAGTCTTTGAAGTTTTCCTTATCGAATTAAAATATCGGAAGGATTAACGCTAGTAATGTTATGATAAATCGAAACCCCGATAGGCATTTTATTATAAAAAATAATATATCATCAGAATATTTTTCTATATTGGACTCACAATATATCATAAATTTACTTTTAATAAAGTTACGATAAAATCATTCCCGATAAAGTTTTCCCGATAGATTGCTTTGGGAAAAAGGATTTACTTTTTAAAAAGAATATTATAAGAGACCAGGCAGCTCTTACAATCGCCATGTCATGTCTAGAACTTCAAATATACTGCAACATATTAAAGTTTGTCACTCTAACGAAATCTTTGATATCCTTTGTAAGTCCAACAAATTTCTTCCACGATACCTTTATCGCCTATACTTCATGCCATCCACCTCCGATAATTATATCTCCAATATCTATCCGCGACGATCGTAACTTTATATCGTGGAGAAACATCTTTTGTAACTCCACGATGCATAAAACCTCCCAATATCAATTCCCTCTTTTTCTCTCATGGCGCATACAATCAAGTTTTTCTTTATCAGAACTTTTGTTTGATCGTAAAGTTTTAAAAATGCGCTTATTGAATTTCTCCCGATGTTTCCTTTTCAATATGTTGATATGTCACTATGACCCATGTGAACTCACGCCTCCACATTTAATGATAGAAAGTGGTCAATTTATGTTTTCGATAAAAAAATACTTTTTCAATCATATTTCTTGAGTTTATCAAAAAGATGCACTAAAGCGAGTGAAAAGTAGTTATTAAGAACATCATTCTTGCTTTATTTGCCTATGTTAATTCTATTGCTCACTCTTGCACTTTGATTACAGCCTAATCCACGACCATCATACCGTGAATAATTTTATAAAGCTACATAGAAAGAATAAAACTTGGAGCGCAAACAACCACCTCGTCGCTCCTACGCGCTGAAATTGCGGAGGAAAAGAACGCGAAATGCCAGGACTATTCTATGATACGCTTTTGTTCTAGAGATGTAGAAATTCCTCATTGGAATCCATCTATAAGTACTTATAAGAGGAAAACACTATTGTTACTAAAGAGGGCTCGTAACAACCGATGACGTGAGTGAGCTTTAAAATGCCACTTACATTGATTTAGCGAGTATTTCCTTGCCACGTAAATTGCAACTAGGCTCGAAAATTATTCCTTATACGAGATATGATTCAATGCGTCATCGAGAATATGAGTCACCGGCGATAGGAAGTTTATAACATAAAAAAATTATTGGGTCATTTTTAGGGGAATATTTGAACAAAATGTATAAGTTTCCCGAGCCACATGACAAATACAGAGCAAGAACTTTGTCGAGGCCTTCACAAAGGAACATGCCCATCCTATCAAAACCAATTAGACAATGGAAGAGATACTCGAGAACAAACATAAGTGGGAGGAATCGGTTAAGTACTTAAGTTGAGTTCCTTTCCGCCCTCTTTGTTTTTCCAAGAAATTGCTATGATTTTTAGGCTTTTCGCTTTACCCACACTCGGAGATTTGAGGATGAATGGAATCCACTTATTGACACAACCTTATAGGGTTTTATCATGGACCTGGGGAAATATACTCTTAGATAAAACTAGCCACAAATAGTGTGTGTGGGAGCAAGCATAGTGTCTGCGGGAATGTAATTCTTATATACGAGGGCATACATAATGGATGCCCTATTTTTATATGGAATTTCCCTCTATATGGATTTGAAATGGACTATAGAAGACCCAAATCCAATTCATATCTACCATGACCTATTTTGGGATACACAAAATACCTACCCTCATCTCTATAAGATACACGCCATATATCTCATTCAAAGTCATTCATTTTACTTATCTTTGGTAATGATTCCCCTGCTTGGTCCCCAAAGATGAAACCTATTGCGAATAAGTGAAATTTTCTTTGGTGAAGAACTATTTACCTATATCCGAGTTTTTGGAAGCCTAGCCAATCCTCATGTTTTAACATTATTTTTTCTACGATAAGCTTCTAAATCCGAGAAATTTCCTCATCAAATTGTAGATAATGCTGATTCTTAAAGTATTGAAAGAATCTAATAAGAATATGTGGCATGCTTTTCCTCTCCGATGCGGTATATTTTCCCTTGATAATTACTAAACTTTGCTCATCCCAGAAATTACAGGCTATTCGAAAGCACCTTGATTTTCCTACCATGCCCAATGCATGCGCATGATCCCCATCGGCGTCCAAGAAGATCACAAAAACATCAAAGCACTAGACAATTTTTCCATGAGATCGGCATATGTTGATGATTTGAGCGAAAATATTCCTACTTATTCAATGGTTATAAAGTAAGCGAGAGAAAAGTTTGTCTCCTCATCAAATGGTCTAGTTCACGCTGGCATAGTGCGAAAGTGCAGTAATGTGCCTCTAGATTCGTTGAGTGTTTCTATGGAAGAAATCATACCGGTGATAATGTAGTAGTTGATCGTACACAATATAATTCAAATTCTCGGTCAAAGAAAAGAAAACAATTTCTCCTTTATTCTTCTCAAGCTAAAGACCTTTTGACTAATACTCAATTTTGATCGTGATATGTAAGGAAAAATTTAAATTTAGGATTATTCTCGAGGTATAGAGTCTCAAGATTTTGAAACTCCTATACAAAATAAAGGTTCTGACACTGCTAAAGATTTGGAAAAAGGCTCCAAAGACTTTTGAAAAGCCTTTGTAAAACTAATGATACTGAAATCCTACTCTTGTTCCCAACTTCACGCAGATTGTATTAAGGGTAGAAGAAAATTCCTCCCATTGTTATAGCTCAATACTGCGAGCACAAATTCATTGTTAAAATACAAAGAAAGAAAAGAAAATTTGATTAGTCCAGGACTTTAGGTCCCATAAATACTTCTTTTGATGGTAGTATAGAAAGGCTCTTTGATTAATCCTACGGATGAATCTAGAAAGGCTCACTCAATTCATAGGAGCCTATGCCTCGCCAAACCATATATAAAAGTTTCGCTGGAATTTCAACAATTGTTGAAAGAAGAATTGTGCATTTAGGAGAAAAAATATCGATATTGCAAAAAACAAAATATTCTCGATCAACGTCAGTTACTTGCTTTAATGAACTCAATAATAATTTTGATGACCTAAACATGCCACCGATTTGAACGCCGAGAGACACACTCAATACAATAATTACAAGGAATAATTGAGCGTGCCTACTTGTCAATCATGGATTGTCGGAGTTTAAAAAGGAAAGAAAACTATTTTAAATACTCTTCTTGCTCAACAATATAATTTATTCTTTCAAGGATCGAGCTATCATATTCACGGCTTCGTTTCACACGCTCAATTACTGCGTGGATTGAAATTAGCAGAGATATCATGATTTATTTTTATGATGTTGAAGAAATCCTTTCCAAATTTCGACTTGGAAAGATAGTGCAAAGGAAGATTATCTAATCTTCTTAGAATTGAAGAATCACACGGAGACGCTGGCCTTCACATGAGTGGGAAGTGTGTCTCAACCAATGTGAAGAATTAGTATTCCAATAAAGAGACATTTCAAATAATACGTATTGAGTTTCCAATTAATGATAGTTTATTCCAGTGAAAACCCTTATCTCCAAGCCGTCTCGAAGGAACTCTTCCTTTAAATTAAAGTCGCTTACTAAAACATGGAAAGAAGCATCCAAGAAAAAGATGCAAATATCATAAAGAAACTCACTAAAATTAATTTATAAAGTCATTGGAGCTATCTAGAAGGTCAAACCACAAAGTTAGTGGTTAAGGTCTCGTATGCTTATCCAACACCACCAATCTACATGTTTCCAATGTTAAAGGAATCAATGTTCATAATCCATATGCGATGCAGGACTCGGAAGAATCCACCGCAAATTAAAGACCATGACATACATCTATGAGTTGTATTCACGATGAATGGGGAGGACTTCTTTCCTGACGTACTTAGAGAACTTGTTACAACAAATTCTAAATTTAGTGTCTTTTCGGATTTTGCCTTTTATATATTTTCACTTTTGTAATGAACTATAAATCCCTTTCATGTTGCAATGAGAAAAGGGTTCTCCAATTTTGGAAAGAACACTTTTGTTTGCATGATTGTAACTTAAGTTTCTATTACTAGTGTTAATTTTTCATAGAGCTACATTGTTCTTTTCTTTTGATAGTTTCTATTTGCTCCAATAAAATGTTAAATTCATCCTGAAAAATTATATGATTATACAAATACACATTATTAAAGTCATCATGAGAAACTATATATAAATACACACCATCATCATCATCTATGCATGAAACATAAAGGAACAAAGGAATAAAAGAATGCACACATAGAGACACCGTGATTGATCCGAGACCATGGAAAAACCTACTACGTGGAAACCATTACAAATTATTCTTCTTAGATCATCATCAAATGATTCAAAAAGAGTAAAATGATCCATAGATCCATAACTTCATGATGTAGAAAACAACTGGCATATGTACAATAAAATTATAAACATACTTCTGCGGAAGGAGACTCTGAATATGGAGAAATGAAAATGCATTGATAATGGTTGTAACATAGTGATGAATGCGATGATATTGAGTGAGAAACTGCTAGATACATCTTGGAAGTGGAAATCTCATATGTGAGAATCTCACAGTATCTACTGAGATCCATAGTCGGTATGAAAACCTGCATACTGGCCCGATCACCGAAACTCACCGAAAACAAATTTCCACCCCCAGATCCGAATCCGAGGACAACTATCAGGAAACTGCCGATCGCAAACATCTACACTGAGTTAATGGGTGGTTGGATCAAGCTCATATCCGCTAGCAAACCCTTATTCATGACCTCAAGATGTTAGTGCCCGCAAGCGTAGCTTCTTTGGAGGACGCTGCACAAGACACTCTGTGCTTTCGATTTGAGGGAGATCGCAACCCAAAACAGCCTTTTGGAGCTTTGGTTGCACCCATATCTCATTGTTCCTGTGGCCATGGGTCCACAGGCATGCATATCACGGTATTCCCGCGGGATATGGCCCTATGGCCTTATGGTTGCAACCTCCTGACATTGTCTGCCCATAGCTATGAAAACTTGGCCGGCTACCCAGCCATGTTGTACACAATGACTCGGCGCCGAATTCGGTAGATATGTGCCCGATGGATATGGATCAGAAGCCTTAGACCAGTTTAGTGAGCTCTCTACCCGTGGATTCCGTACCTTGCATGAGCTTCCGCCACTGACGATGCGAGCCAAGACAAAATAAACGAATGAAGACAATGGATTCAAATCGAAGATCGCTTTAAGAAAGTGTGTGAGAATGAGCTGAGGTCAACCCTCTTATTTATAAAATTTCGCAGCGGGTCCGCTTTGTAAGTAAAAATTGACTAATTTTTACATGTGGTTAGGTCGACCTTTATTCCATTTCATCTTTAATAAATATAAATTATTCCTCATGTAGCTTCTACTTAACTGATTGTTTCCATCCACTGTGTCAGATCTGTTTGTCCTCCTACTAAAAGAGGAATCTAATGAAATTACTAATCTTGACACATCTACTCCATCCATAGTGTATTTCTTTGACTAAAGTTTCATAATTTTAACACTCTGTTGTTTCTGGAAATGTTACCCCAAAGGTTCCTGCTTTAAAACCTTCACATATCAAGGGGCATTTCATTACAAGAAGGACTCACTTAACGAAATTCTCTTCATTACAAACTAGAATCTCGTCGAGTTGCAATACCACATGTATATCCTCTCGTGTGTAGTAGATCTCGCGGTGCGACACTCTCGCAACCTCTTTGTGCTTTCTGAAACTACGTAAACCAACAAAGAACAAGCTACAAAATCCTAGTTGTACAACATATATATGTTCTAGTTGTTAGTGGGTGAAAAACATGCCTAGTCTTTATAAAAAATATTAAATGAACAATTTAAGATCATTACACATGTATAAAATATTATTGACATGTAAACAATCGGGAACAAGATGGCACTTCACTGCACAGTAAACAAATGTGGATGAGATCACCCGAAATTTGCCACTAGCCTTCTGACACCTGCATAGCATTCTCCAGATCCGTCCATCCCATTCTCTCAAGGTTTCTTCCAAGGTTGGTGGGCTATGGGTGTCACATGGGGTGAGTGAGCCTCTCGGGAAACAAGCGGTTTCTGAAAATATATGGGAGATGCAGGAGGCATAGGGAATTTATCGGACTTGGATGAGGGCCCCAACAACGTATAATATCTATATTTCTCTCTCTCTCCTGCATCCATAGGCCATTCTGAGAGATACTATACTCCCTCAAATTAGTTTCTACATTCTCGGCGAAATGGATTAGCCACGGGCCATGAGATGATTAAGTTACAAGAACAACGCGAATACCGCCTAAAAAATAGGAAATTATATATTTTTTTAATGCTTGGGTATGCATACGCGGTTCTATATGTATGAATCCCGTGTATACATGGAAAATTCTCACGAGTGCGAGTCAGTGTATGGGTTTAGAGAATTGTTTTTTGAGGAAATATGTCCAGAGTACGGATATGGAAGGGTTGCCGCACAATGTCTGATGTCAATCAAGTCTCTGCTGGTGGTAAATGATGCTATAACATGTGCTAATATGAGGAGTAGCCGAAAGGTACATGCAGTGGCCGAAACTGCATCTATGTGCTCTAAAGAACACTAAGTAGACTCAGAGAGGACTTCACGATTTCGGCACGACAAAACCAACGAGAGAGATCAAAAGATAGCTCATGTCTCGAGGCAGGACATACCCATGCTCGGTGAAAGAAAATCAGTGTTCGCATGTGAAGTATAGAGCGGAAATGTAGAGTACATAGTGGAGTATCTCGATCCACTCAGAAGCACAAAGTCAAAATCATGTCCAAGTATCACATACAACATCTGATCAATGATGCTACAACAAATATCTGATCACAAAGAGTCCCTTACCGAACATCCAAGTACCAAATCATAAGTGGTGGAACAAATGGTACAACGCGCAACTTGGGAGTCAACATATAAGATGTTGTCATGATGAAATCCGCATCATATAAAGGGTGGATGATGTCACCGGCGTAAACCAGAGAGGCCGTCAAAAGTGAGACCAAAAAGACATGTGGAGCAACCGCTAGCGCCTTCATACGATCACCATGGCACTGATTCTACACAATGGGAATAAATGAGTATAAGTCGACCATGTGAGTGTTTGATTACCGGTTATTGATGCTATACTTATTAACAAACAGCGACGGAGACAACCCACCGAATAAACGAGTAATGAGTGTCAAGGTGCAAGTACACTACAGCAAGTGCGAAGTGAATAGACCAGTTGAAGTTGAACACTTGGAAGACTCTATCGATCGGGAGGAAAATGAAATGTATCCTCACTCTCGATAGCGAATATTCTTCGATTGATAACTACAAACCCTAAGGTCTCGAAAAGAGGACTCTAGAACTTATTCCCGGCAGCATAATGAGTCGTAGCCGATGGGAAAGAATCTCATTTCGGGAAGGAAGGTATTAAGGCATCCCACATCGGTCTAGCGTGAGTGTAACCCACGGGCCAAGATTTGGAAGGAATCGAGACGAAGTAGAGTGAAGTAACCAACCCGAAGCACGTTTCTAGCATGCACAAGATGAACCTTGATATCGCGACCTCAAGATGTTATTCCCACGGCTATAGCTTCTGCGGACGCTACCAAGGCACCCTTTGTGCTTGCGGCTGGCGTGGATATCGCAGCCAAAAAACCTTGGGCCCTACGGCACCCATAGCTCCTTGTTCCTATGGCTATGGGTCCCTCGCCGCGAGGCGTAACACGTTGTGCCCGCGGACATGGCCCCAAATCAACCCCACTTGGCCCTATAGCGCTTGGTTGCAACCTTAACATTGTCTACTTGTGGCTATGGAAACTTGGCCGCTTACCTAGCCATGTTGTGCCTGCGACTGCGGCCCGAATTCAGGTAGATCGTGTGCCTATGGATATGGTTCGAAGCCTTAGACCTCGCAGTGATCACTCTCACCTATGAGTCTCGTATGCCTTGCCTGAGGCTTCTTCCATCAAACTGTGCGAGCGAGCAAGATAGGTATCAGCGAACGAAGACAATGGATTCAAATCGAAGATCGCTTGAGAAAGTGTGTGAGAATGAGCTTGAGGTCACATATATTTATATATTTTGTGTGGATCCACTTGGGGTTAAAGTCCAAATCGACTAATTTGACATGTGGTTAAGCCAACCGTGTTCTATTTCACTTTAATAAATAAAATTATTCATAATTTAACTTTTTCTTAACCGATTTCCTCTAGCGATTCATAGGTCGGTTTTTGTCCCCTAAAAAAGCGGAATCTACGTTGAAATTATAATCTTGACATATGATCTATCCATAGTGTATTTTGACTGTAGTTTCATAATTTTAACACTCTGATTATGTAATGTTCCTACTTAGCCTTAGCTAAGAGAGACATTCAATTTTGATTTTATTTATGTTTTTATGAATAAATGAATAAAGGAGGACATGTAAAACTCCTAAAAAAAGTCTGAATAAATCAATGCCCATGTGAACAAAGACAAATCAAGGGCCATGTACATAATCACTTGTAGGTGTGAAAGAGGTTTGAGCCAAATATTGGGTCCACCTTGACCAAGTCAACTGCGTTGGTCTAGGTTCATTACATCTCCAAGAGGGATCATGGCAGCTTCTAGAGGGAGCCTCTAATGTGAAGAGGGGTAACTCATCAAAGTGGTTTAGGGTTTTCAAGGGCTTCCTCATGTTATAAAAGAAGGAGGAGAGCAACATGAAGAGGTTTTTGATAGATCATGAAGCTTTCGAGAAGCATTTGTGCCTGCTAGACAAATACCATTCCTTCTCGTTAGTTTAGTGGATGATTGTGATTGGAATTCCTGTTTAGGGGTTTCATCTCTTCCCTTGAGGATCATTGGAGGGGTTCTTTTGCTGAAGTTGGCCACTATCTAGTTTGATACCAAGCTATATCTTTCATGAGCTGACATTGGCCCATTAAGGTTTTCCATGGTCAATATGCGTCGCTTCGTGTGTGTTACTAGATCCTAGCAGTCTAGCTTGTTTTGAGAGGCTTTCTCTCTATCGGGAGTGTGTTCTTCGGCTTCCAGAGAGATAGATGATCCATATTTTGTATCAGATCTATGATTTCATTCCGTTTATTCAGGCTCTTTCTTTCACCCTCTAGTGCGGTCGCTCAATCATTGTGTTATTTTGTGAGAGGGATTTCTTATTTAAGTTTTCTATCGCGCTTTGGAGGAATATCTCTTGGTGCTAGGCTTGCCTTCCCTTGGTGATATGTGGATTGGGTTGCTGATCCATGTCTCTATATATCTTATATATTTCAGCAATAAATTTATCTTCAGAAATTTCGCGGGTTTTCCGTAGCACTACTAATTTGTGATTCGTATCCTGCCACTTATTATGCAATATTTTGATGTAATCTCCAATTAGATCTTGTTCTTAATGTCTCATAGTTTCGGAATCTGTATTATATCTGATGTTTTCATCCATGTATATGTAAGAGATCTGAAATGTAACGTAAAGCATCTGAACCATCTGAAAAATAACGTTGTCTATGTGTCTACGCAATTTGTTGCTAATTGCGGCTCTAATTTCCTAAAGGGATTTTTTCCCCTAGTTTCTTTTGTAACTACGGTGTAGAGGCTTATGTGCTCAAAAAATAAATTGGATTTACTATTATATCTCTGAATTATCAGATATGTGGCTATCCTCCTACTGAGTTTCAATCAAAAGCTTGCGCAATTCTAGTAGGCTGTTTTCATGTTGTGCAGCTGTTCCTCTCTCTTTGGTTGATTTCTGGAAGCTAGTCTTGATTTTTGGGAGATCCTGCTAATATGCTTAAACCGATTTTTTTCTGCTGAAAATTCTGCATATAAGTCACATAAAACATAAATGAGATTCCGCCCTTATCCGCATTATTCTTGCTCAGATTTTCTTATACAACATTTTCATTGAAGACCTTGTTGAGATTCTCGAAAATGGATTATTCCAATTTCTATTGGCGTAGCCTCTGACTGGCACGGGTAGCCTGCGAGTTCTCACCCTCTTTTCGAGAGGTGACATAACCCGGTAAATTCCTTTGTATTCCATATCTGAAACAGAATCTTGAGTAATCCCCAAAAGGAATAGTACGTGCGTATCGGAGCTCCACTCTTCGCACGGCCTGTTGCCAGCATCGGGAGCACCCGGTCATGCTGCATTTCGAAGATGAAGATCCCTTTCTGCGAGGAGGAAGAGGAGATACTAGAATAGAATTCATAGAAATTACATGAATATACTACTATTGACCTTGACAGAGGGTCATGACAAGAAAGCCCACTGAATCGTGAATGATAAAAAGATAAGGAGGCGGAAAGAGTTTGAAAAAAATCTCTTGGAAAGCTAAGTGCAATATCCGTACTAGGGAGATAAAGGAGATGAGGATAGATTGAATGAGGGATTCCTTTGGAAGACTCCATCGAGGAGAAAGTTCTGAGATCGCATTATGGAACCAGGAAAACACATGTGAGCTTGCCACAAGTTCCACGAGCATCTCCACAGCTGCTCTACAATGCCTACCTTCTGGTTGTAGAGAATGAAGGGCTTCAAGATACAACCTCTTTGGAAGGCTACTTTGCAGAATATGATTCACAAAGTTCAAAGGTTCAAGGATGTACCCGAGCTTTCAATACTTCTACCATCTCAAGGACCGGAGGAGGCCATGCAGCAACACATCAGAGGATGGAGGTTTCCAAGCTAAACGGGAGGCATCACACCATGGGCAAAAGTTCTCTCTGCCTGAGTTCGAATGGATCACTCCTCTTGTTCCAGCTCAAAGCATGGGTGGAAAAGTTGGACATCTATTTCCCGAGCGAATAAAGTGCGACGAGAAGCCACTAAGATTGTTTCGTCGCATTTTTGATGGAGAAAGCCCACAGCGCGGTGGTTTTCATGGGACTTTCTACATTGTACAGAAATGTGTCCACTTATGCTGAGTTCACTAGGAGACTAGTGGAGAGATTTTATCGGAAGGATCCGGAGGCCCCTTTCATATGATTGGCAAAGCTTAAACAGACGGGAGATGTTGAGGCCTATATCTTTGAATTCCTAAGGTTTTCTGTCATGGTTCCTGATCTTTTAGTAGCAAGGAGAGTCTATATGTTCATTGATGGCCTGGAGGAACCTTTTCATGGGTTGGTTAAGTCTACCAAGCCCATCACTCTGCATGATGCCATTGAAAGAACTAGAGATCTCCAAGATGCCTTGCCAAGGGCAAAGGCAACCCTCCCAAGCAAATCCACTCACTATTCTAAGGGGAAGGAGGGGAAAGCTGCTCCACCCAAGGAGAGCTCACTGAAGAAGCTTCTTGACAATGATCTCCAGAGGGAGTTGAGGAAAAAGAAATTATGTTTCACTTGTCAAGAGCCATGGGTACCGGGACATAGATGTGTTGCTGGAAGAGCACACTATATTGAAGTATTCTCTGTTTGTGAGGAGGAAGAGGGTAATGATGGACCTAGGAGAGGTCAAAACACTGGTGATGATGAGGAGGAGGATCCATCATCATCCAGAGAAGAATAAGGAGCATTTTCTCCAACCAGTGGGACTCTTGCTTCTTTGAGGGGAGTGCCCAAGTATTTGACTCTTAGAGTGCAAGGTTCAGTTATGGACCAAAGAGTATCTATTTTGATTGACAGTGGGGAAACCCACAACTTTATTGATGCTCACTTTGTGCAGAGGAGTGGGATCCCTATTGATACTTTTGATGGGTTCTCTATTTTGGTTCCGGGGATAGAACTATGCAGTGCATGCAGTATGTTCCATCACTTTCTGTGACTATGGGAACCTACACTTTGAAGGACCACTTCTTTGTAGTGGACATAC
Organism: Pinus albicaulis; assembly: GCA_034641835.2. Taxonomy (NCBI): domain Eukaryota; kingdom Viridiplantae; phylum Streptophyta; class Pinopsida; order Pinales; family Pinaceae; genus Pinus; species Pinus albicaulis. Next base: position 51,616 of record JAXQQM020074683.1, read on the forward strand.
CAGACACCAACATCATCTTGTGTGTTCAGTGGTTGTTTACTTTGGGAAAATTCACCACTGATTGGAATGCCTTATAGATGGAATGGGTGGATTTGAAGAGTGGGAAACAACAAATCATTCAAGGCATGCACACCTACCCCTCTTGATGTTTCCACCCACACAAAAAAGATGGAATTGCGCAGTGGGGGCAGGGACCTCACAGTTCCTTCTCTCATGTTTATGAGACTGCTGCAAGGAACATTCCTACATCATGGCAAGCCACTTGGGGTGCCATTATATTCTGTGGGGAAAGCCTCACCAAGTGTTGAAACAATGGAAGAGAGATTCACAATGCTGTGGGAGGAAGCAAAGGGAAGGATCAGCCTTCCCACAAAATTTTTTGGCATGCATAGTGCCAAAGAAACAAGAATAAACAAGGCAAACACCACCATAGATGCATCAACAATGTTGTCTTTGCTGAAGAGTGTAGATCCATATTGGAGGTCTCAACTCTTTGTGGAGTACTCCAAAAATCTGCACACTGGGATGATCTTAGATGGCATAAAGAAAGGAGGAGGTTATTTGGTCCATGATGGGGTCATCTAGCATCTTGGTAAAGTATTCTTGTCTCAAGCCTCCAAGCTTAAGCAAGAGATACTACAAAGAGCCCACAAAGAGTTCCTTTCTACCTACATGCAGTCAGTGAAAATATACTCCCTGATCTTGAAGAGTTTTGATTGGGAGGGTATGGAGGAAGAACTACGTCAGCATTATGATTGGGAGGAAATTTATCATCACTTACAAGAGTGCAATAGTTATGTGGAGATGGGGCATCCAAGGGATCCTATGCAGGATACATTTCAACCATCTCTTTCTTCTCTTAAAAGAGGAGAAAAACCCATGCCTAACTCTATGTGTGTGGGAGGCTTGTATGGTAAGGAATTTGATCTTATGGAGCAAGTTTATTTTTCTGATTTGGTACATTCTCTTGCCATATGTATGCAGCCCGTGGCTCCTACAAGGAGTGATATCACATGCAGAACTCATGGCATTGATGAGGCCAATAAGAATTCCAAAGTTGGACACTCCCTTGAGGTGCAAAGGGAGATTATCTATCATGATGGGTTCTTCCCAAAGGCACCTAATGAGGACTTCACTTTTAGCCATGTCCAAGTGGCCCATGCAGAAAAGATGTGGTGGGATTACCACTTATCACTCTCATATATACTCAAAACAAGGACTGCCCTGCGCTGGTACCTTATGTGGGATTGTGACCCACCTCCTTAAGTGCAAATTTCAGTTTGCCTATATGTGATTTTGCTTCCATACATAAATGACATATTGGTCTTGTTTATGGGTATGTATGGGCAAAAAGAAAGTAGTGTACATGTACCACATGGGATGGAAATTTATCTTGTACTTCATGATACATGTTTCAGATGTGACATTGGTTCACCCATGTTTATTTCTGTTGAGTTTTACACTCCTGAAGGGGCAGACTATGCACCTATCATGTTAGCATTGGAGGAGGAGTTTTTGATGTATTGCATTGGTGAGCACTTAATCCATGATGAGATATTGATTCTTGATGGTGCCATCAATGGAGAAGGAGAAGAACTACAACTCTTACCCTATTCGTTGCTTGAGGACAAGAAACATTTTGGAGGGGAGGGCTGTAATGTTCCTACTTAGCCTCAGCTAAGAGGAAACATTAAATTTTGATTTATTTTATGTTTTATGAATAAATGAATAAAGGAGGACATGTAAAACTCCTTAAAATTCTGAATAAATCCATTCCCATGTGAACAAAGACAAATTCAGGCTATGTAAATAATCACTTGCAGGTGTGAAAGAGGTTGAGCCAAAGATTGGGTCCACTTTGACCAAATCAACTGCGTTGTCTAGGTTCATTGTATCTCCAAAAGGGACTGCACAATTCTAGAAGGGAGCCTCTAATGTGAAGAGGGCTAAATCATCAAAGTGGTTTAGTGTTTGCAAGGGCTTTCTCATGCTATAAGAATAAGGAGAAGACACTTGAAGAGGTTGTTGATAGATTATATTTCTGAAGTATTTGTCTGCTTAGATAAATACCATTTTTTGCTGTTTAGTGGAGGATTGTGATTGGAATTCCTGTTTAGGGGTTTCATCTCTTCCCTTGAGGATCATTGGAGGAGTTATTTGCTGAAGTGATCCACTATCTGGTTTGAGACCAAGCTCTATTTTCATGAGTAGCACTGGCCCATTGAGGGTTTTGCAGCTGCTATCCTTTGTAGCAAGTGGTGTTATAGATCTGCTTAGATCTAGCTTGTTTTTTGAGGCTTTCTCTATTGGAGTGTGTTATTCAGCCTCCAAAGAGATAGTCTATCCATATTTTGTTTCATATCTATAATTTCATTCAAGTTTACTCAGTCTCCTTTACCCTCTGCATAGTTCCATCTCAATACTGTGTTATTCTATGAGAGGGCTTTCTTGTTTCAGTTTGCTATCAGATTTGAGGAAGATCTCTTGGTGTTAGGCTTGCCTTCCCTTGGTGATCCATGGATTTGGTTGCTGATCCATGTCTATATAGATTTGATCTCTTTCAGCAATAAAATTTATCTTCAGAAATTTCTGGGTTTTCTGTAGCACTGCAATTTGTAATTCAGATCTACAACTTATTATGCAATATTTTGATGTAATTCCAATTGGATCTTGTTCTTAAAGTCTTATAGTTTCCATATATGTAGTAGATATGATGTTTCATCCATACATATGTTAGAGATCTGAAATTTAATGTACATCATCTGAACCATCTGACAAATAAAGCTGGCTATGTAGTTCTGCAGTTTATTCCTAGTTGCAGCTCTAATTTCTGAAGGGATTTTTCCCTAGTTCTCTTTGTAATCTGTTTTAGAGGCTATAAGCTCAAATACAAATCTGATTTACTTTTATATCTCTGAATTATCAGATATTTGGCTTTCATCCTCTGAATTTCAGTCAAAACTGCGTAATTCTAGTAGCTGGGGTTTTCATGTTGTAGCAGCCTTTCTCTTTGGCTGATTTCTAGCTAGTCTTGATTTTGGGAGATCTATTTAATGTGCTTAAACTAATTTGTTTCAGATAAAATTATATATTTAAGTCACATAAAGAATAAATGAGGGGATCCCATCCTTGATCTGCGTTTTTCTTTCTCATATTTTCTTATACAACGTTTTCATTGAAGGCCTTGTTGAGATTCCTAAAAGGGATTATTCCAAGTTCTATAGGTAGAGTCTACAGTTGGCCAGGTAGCCTCTGGTTCTCAACCTCTTTTTAGAGGCGACATAACCAGTAAATTCCTCTGTATTCCATCTTTGAAATACAATCTTGAGAATCCCCAAAAAAGGAATATTACATGATGTGGCACAAGGGAGCTTGTTTGTATTATGTTGATGAGACATTTCATATGTCCCTATTGTTGCTCCATGACTTGCATCATGATGATGTAAGGTTGTAGCAAGAATCCTTGTTGCTATGGTTACTATTGGGAGAGTATGGACTGAATTCTTCTCATACATTTCATGACATTGTTGGAGGATGGCAACATGAGGCCTTACAGTGTTGGCTTCTGTTGGGTAATTATGGTCATTGTACATGGTATAATGATGATGTGATGGGGCAGAAAGATGTCTTTTTAAGGTGGCTTCTCATGAGAGAATATGGCCACTACATTTGGTACAATGATGATGTGGTATGGCAGTAAGAGACATTGCTGAGATGGCTTCTTTTGAGAGAGTATGGCTCTCATATTCTCATTGATGTTGATTTGGCATGGCAACAAGAAGCATTGTTGTGGTGGCTTATTTTGAAAGAGTATGGATCTCTTACTTGTTTTCATGATGATCTAGCATGGCAGCATAAGGCTTTGTTGTATTGGTTGTTACTAGGAGAATATGGTTTGACATTGTTCATGTTTTCCCATATGTCTCTATTTCTTGTTTTTCACTATGATGATGTGATGTTTGATTCCTACATGGCCAACATGGCTAATGATGAGGGCATTGATAGATGCAATCTACTCTATGTATCATGGGTTGGAGAGATAGTTCATAAGTTGGGACTTTCCACTTTGGGAATGAACCACTTCATATTATGTATCTCATGTGTAGAGGAGACATTGGTCATCATATGGTTGCCACTTGGAAATTCATTGATGAGGGAGGGTATCTAAATTTTTAGTTGGAGGCCATTCTAGACATTCTAGAGAGGCAGCTTTGGAGCTGGACATGCATGACACATTGCGACAGATAGGAAGGACTTCCATATGAGGATGCCATTTGGAGGGAGGATGCTTTCTGTAGCATCCAATTTTGTAGTTGCTTTAGGACAAGCAACATTTTGTGGGGGAGGAATGTAATATTCCCAAATATTCACATGATATTTGGAATATTAGAGTTCTTAATAAACCTACTTAATTAAGAAAATAAAAGGGTGGAGGGACCCATAATCCTCAAATATGAATAAAATTCACTTTTGATGTGTGTATGTGGATATTTCAGATCTAGATCTACATAATGGAGTAGTAGAGCAACTACTTAATGTGAAATAAGTGGAGATCATGTCTCATTAATGAGATAGATCATGGTGGTTGATACAGTCAACTAAGATCTTGGAAGGGATCAAACACAAGTTCATAGAGAATTTAAGATGAGATGATGGGGCAAGTGGTGCATTAATGCACAAATGATAGAGAAGGTGATCATTGCATTCACACATGATGGAGATCATGGAGAGACAACGTAGTCAACATGGAGACCTATGTCCACATGTACACCATATTTATGAGATAGGCCAAGGCATGAGAAGGCTCATAATCTATAAAAATAAGATGAAGGAAACATAGAAGGCATGGTGAAGATTATTTTTGATGTATAATTTGTTTAGATCTGGAATTTTCATGTGACATTCCATGCTTTCTTTTGTTGTTTAGCTAAGATTGCAAGTGCTGTTTAGCACAGGGTGTTCCTGGTCAGGAATCCCACCTCTTTCATTGAGTGATATCTTGAAAGGGTATTGTACTTCATTCTACATAAGGCATTGGTGCCACATATCTTTTCCTACTTTCTGCAGAACATCCATATTCAGAAATTGCACATTTCTGAAGATCAGTTTGAGAGGAGGAGGTTGTCCTTCAATATTTCTGTTGAGGAACTGGTGGAGGATTCATCCTATCACATTGAGCTTCAAGATCAGCCTTCCAGTGCTTCAAATATTTATCAAGCATCAGGCCATCCATTATTCATCTCTCAGCAGCGGCAATCCCTTCAATAATTTCACAATCTAGTATTGTAGATCCAAGGGAGAAGGGAAGTTGCTAGCATTTCAACTAATCTAGTAGAGGACCTTTCCTTCACATTGTATCCATAATTTCCATCATTTCTGAGCTATTTTTCATATCTTAGCAGCAGGCTAGAGAGCCTCCTTCCTTTACAGCGTAGTTTTTATGAGCATTTGTGTAACAGCAGCTGCAAATTTCTTTGGAGGATTGAGAAGCCAGATCTTGAGCTTCTAGCTTGTGGATCTAGAGAAGGGATCAACCCTTCAAGCTTAGATATGATCTTGTTACATACTTTAGCCTTCTATTTGTCAAATCTAGCTTCAGATTTGGATAACCCAGCAGTCAAAGGATCAAACTCTAGGAGGGTGATTTTCCAAAGTTGTAGATCTGGAAAATCCTTTCTAGTTTATCTTGGGTATCCATCATAGAGCCCAGATATTGAATCTTAGCATCATCAGAGCTCTAGATTTCCATATATCTTCATTTTCCTTTTCAACCTGCAGTTATATTTTCATATTCTACTAAAGGGACATCGTAGTATTTTCTTCCAGCAACTCTCTAGTCACTTAGTGTCTACTTTGGCACGTTTTCAGGGTGATTCTAAGCCATCTCTTTGGCTAGATCTACTCATATTTTGTACATTGTGTAACTGAATCTTCTCCAATATAATAAAATGGCTCATCTATTCTATCTATATTTATGTTGATCATAAACTGACATGTACATTTTCTGTGTTACAAATATTGTGTTTGTGTATCAATGCATTATTCCATTTTGGGATATTACAGGCCTAATTTTCCTTTACAATGCGGTACTTTTGCACTTTTTGATATTGGCCATGCCTACAAAGAGGCTTCAAAGATTAATCTATTAAATTTGGTGGTAATGCCAAAGAAGCCATATGATCCAAATGATGAAATTAAAAACTACATCATAGAACTCAAAATGAAGCCTTTTGTGAAATAAATAGACATATTTGATGATTTCTTTCCAGGCATGGAAATTTTTTCAGATATACTTAAGTTTGCATCCATTCAACTCAACCAACATGATTGGGAAGCCTTCCAAACATACAGAAATAAGAGGATATAAATAATTCCTCTTGACTTATTAACTATTGAAGATGTCAACAAACCTACTCCAAGTATTGGCTTGGATAATGAAGAAAAAGACATGTCTGAGGATGAATCTGGCCAATCAGAGCATCAATCTCACGATTTGAATCATTCTGAAAATGAATCTGAATCCAGAAAGGATAGCCCAGAAAATATAATTGATCAAGTAATCGAAGAGATTGAGATGCGGGAGAAAAGAGGAAATGATGGAACAGAGTCAACTTCTCAAGAAGTTCAGCACAGTCAAGATACACTTGATCAGTTAAAAAAATCCCAACCAGATAATTTAAATAGTGAATGGGATGAGTTTTCTAAAGCAATAGAAACTCCCAATCCCAATATTGATCAAGCTACTATTTTTCATACACCTGAACACTCCCAGAATTTAGTGGAAATGTTATTCCACTAAAACAAGTTCGAGAAGCTCATGATCGAGAGATCATACCGGCCTACCCTACAAACAAATATTCTTACAAATTGAGGAAATTCCATCACTGGATATCTTCTACTATCCTAGTGATAAGTTTGTATTCAAGAGAATCAAGAAGAGAAAAATTGATGATACAGTCTCAAACCTTACAAATGAATCTGTTGACATTTTGTGGAAGGATCCTCTAGCTAATCCAACTGAACATTTAACCAAATTTTCACAGTTTGCAGGTGCATATGCTACTATTACTACTGATAAAGCTACTGAGGTTAAATGTTGTTGAAGTAAAAGGAAGATAGAATACAAGAACTAGAGAGATTGTTAGATGAAGAAAATTCCAACTCCAACGAGCAAATAAAACTGAAAATTTCTCAATTTCAAAATGATTTTGAAAATCTTAATCTACAACATCAAGTACAAATCATTGAGAAGCAAGCACAACAGGAAGAATCAATGACCAGAATAAAAATCCATCCACAGTTAGAGAAATTCATAAAGGAAGCATTAGATGTAAATGCTAAGTTAAAGCAACAACAGGAAGTATTTTTCCAACAAGCTTCTATTACTGGCTCTTATTGTGACTCAAATGAAATTTTGATCCAACAAGTAGTTATCTAGAAACTTGAATGTGAGAAGCTCAAGAAGAAAATCAACGAACACATTCAATGGCAGGCAACAGACTCAGGGAAGGAAGCTAATATACCCCAGGTAGATCAGTTCCACAAGGAAATCCTATCCAAAGATTGGGAAGAAAAAATAAAGCAGGCAGAGAAGGCAACAGTGAAAACATCAAAACTATCAAAGGAAATTATTGAATTTGTATGTGAATAGTTGCTGAAACAGAACTTATTAAAGAGCGCACGTCTGAAGTGTTCTCATAAGTCAAACAACTAGAAACAAAGTGGAAACAAAAGGCAAAAATGCAGGATGAAATAATTAAAAAGGTAAATAAGCTTGATCAAGAAAATTATTGGAATTTTCTGATCAAACCTTATCATCAGTACTAGATCTTGCAGTCTCTAACAAATTCAACAAGAAGATCGCAACGAGTAATCTCAAACGCAATATTCAATAGATAGGTCAAATCAAGGATTTCGCAGCCATATCAACTCAAGCCCATGCTAGATATTTGCCAACTTCGTGACCAAATCCAAATGAAAGAGCGGAATTCATAAATCATATTTTTATTTTCCTAGATTATATTTTAAGTTAGTCTTATAAGGATGGTTTTTTGAAACCTCCTCTATATTTTTGTAATAATATATTTTAGAACATAGTTAGTTTTAATATTTAAACCCCTCTCATGCATTTAGAGAAGGGTCCAGAAATTTGTCAAAAAAATTTGCAAAGAATGCACTATTGTAAGTTTGTGAATGCTTTGATGAATGGATGGAACATAGTCTGTTATCTTTTGACAATTAAAGTTGTTTAATTGATGTTACACTACTGTACTCTTTACATTGCTTGAAATTGAAGAGGAGCAGATCTATTACTGTCAGTTTACATGAGTAGAACTTCGTACATATGGTGCTTATATTCACTTGTATTGAGTCTTTCTTTATAGATTGACAATCATCTTTTTATTGCATTATATATTTGAAACATTATTATAGATGAATTTTACATGCACTTATGTTCTAATATTTGTCTATGGTTTTTTATTGAATATATAATCACACATATGAATGCGATATATTTTTCACAATTCTTCTAATCAAACTACTTTGTTAGAAGAATCATCTTACATAATTTTCATCTCTTTCAACTGTTAAATGATCTATATTACTAATAGTTGAAGGATATCTCTTTAGATCGCATAAAGTAATAAACACCCTGGGTATATAGTAAAATAGATAGTTTAGATAGATATATATGATAGATTAAAATCATTCTCCATTTGCACGTTGTGTAATCAAAACACCCTCAAAATCATCCTTATTGGAAAACTAGTCACATTATCCCCAGTCGAAGACACTACACCAAACGGAAAAGGAGCTGCTTAAAGGTCTGAACCAGGTGATTTTCCCCCATGTTTTGGCAGTATAATTCTGAGGCCTCAACAAAACCAGATGGGCACAACAATAAAAATAATGGGGCTACACGTATGGCGCACAATAATAACAATATTGGGACTGAACAGGCACAAAAATAACAATAATGGGGCTACACTAACATAAAAATAAGAATATACACTGGTATTATAGGGAACTAACACTCTTATATTTAAGTTTAAACCTTTCCCTATAGTCTTCTAATATTCATCAGGTCTCAAGGTCATCCAAAATAAATTTTCCTTTGTTACTTTGAACCTACAATAATCCTTGTATTTTTTATTAAATGACTGCTGCATTTGGCCCCTGGTAATGATTTTTCCCTAGGCAGACCCATAAACCAGCGCAAGTCTGCATCTTTAAGGTGAGAGGGAAAAAAAATCCAGCTTCTATTCATCAAAGGCATAGTCATAGGTCCTACAAACAACATAAAATTCAAACATCAAGCTGTCAGGATCCTTATAGGTTAGGTCATGGAAGTGTGGAAGGGAAGCAGGGATTATGTTCTTCATTATAGCCTCTCCATTGGTTTATCTGATGGGAAAAATCTCATGGTACCATATCTTGGGTAGGTGAAGTAGGTTCTTCTTCTTCCCCAATAGGTTCTTAAAATTTTTAAAGTTTCTCACCTAGAGGGTCTACTAACTCCCCTGCAGTCAGAGAGGGAAGTTCACAGTCACCAAAGAAGAGTGAAGGTTGACTGCTTAAGGGTGTGGGGGTTTTTGGTATAAATTTTCCTTGATTATCCCTACTCCTATGAGGCATTAAAGAAAGTTTTTCTTGTTTTTTTTCAATTTTTTTTAAACTGAATGAAAAAAAGAAAGAACAAAAAAATTATTTAAGCAGAAACAATCATCTACTTAGATACCTCCCCGGAAACAATGCCAAAACATGGTGAACCCTGGTATTGCACCAAGAGTGTTGTAACTCCCAAGGGCTCCTCAGTTCTATTTATCAACCCGGGGTTTGTACAAAATTAGAGGTGACAATGCTATATGCAAAGTAGATGGGATTGTACTCATGCCACCCTTAATTATGAAATTATATCAAAAGTGCTCAGAGACCATTCCTCCTACTAAATTAGAATGAAATCTTGCTGATGAAGGTACCAATGGAAACTACTTATAGCTATAGAAGTGTAAATTCCATTGAATCATCTTGTAAATTCTAACTAATCAATTTATGAAAGGACAAAGGTTAATCTAGTTACAGAAAGAAAGCTATTTTATCTTGAAAAATATGTCAAACGACCAAATCTACTTGCAGAAAGAGACTATCTTATCTTGAATAATTCATCAAACTACCAATCATAATTGCATGAATCATCTACATATTTCACACTTGTTTGGAAATCAATAGCCTACTTGCATCACACTTGTGGTAAAGGGACTAATTCTACTATATTTTGAAGTGAAGGAATGGTTGGAGTGTCCTAGGAGCTTCCCCTAATAATCAAATCATAAATAGGGGTCATTATTCATTTGACTTAGTCAAATTTTCAGTGGGGATCAAAAATGATGAAGAAAAGTGGTGTTGCAGGCTTACTACAGGAGGTTGCTACAGGAGCCCTATATTGCTACAGGAAAGCCTGTAATGCTACAAGAGGCATTTTGAGTGGCTTTTGAAGGTAAAATGATGTCTTGAGGGTATGGATAGATGGATGGAAGTTGAAGCAAATTAAGGGAGGTCAGGTTGAGCCCCTAACAAAGCTCAAGACTTCTTAGAGGTCTGTCTTGCATTAGGATGAGTGCTCACAGTATACTAGGAAAAATGATTTATGAAATAGAATTTTGGGATATAATTTGAAGGTGGAAAGAGAAGATGAAGGAGCTCAAGATGGAATTGGTAAATGTGCCCTTCCCTGAAAATCAACAAAACCCTACAATAAATCACATGCATGCATCCATTTATCATTGACAAAATGAGATAAATTATGATGGAAAAGATGAGTTGAATTTAAATAACTATAATTTATGCCAGAACATTGATCTAATCACTAAAATGACTTCTAAGCTACATAAAGAAAATGCAAAGCAGGACAACTAACACTAATATATTTCCAAGAAATCATAAACACAATATTTTTGGATTGTGGTTGTGAATCCTTCCACTCATTATCCCACAAGAGAGGTAAAGTAGAATCTGCAGCCACATGTTTCTATAGGTTAATCTCTTGAAATGCAAGAAACTATGAAATACTCGAAGCTAAGAACAAAACACAAATACACGAGAGGACCTAAGCCATTGGGATGGGCCCAAACCCAAGCGTCTCAGCCCTCTAAAACCAACTCATATGCAACTTAATAACCAACTTCCCAATATCATAAAGTAAAATTATTATACATCAGATAAAAGGTAAAAATGAAAGTGTCAAGCTCTTGAGTTCAATAGTTACACCTTGCTAAAAACAAACTTTGAATCCTCATGATATCTTCTTCTTGTTTATTTATACAAAAGGGTAGTTGCAACAACTCCCATGAAAATAAGAGTGATTGCCTCCTTCATCTTGAAAATGGTGGATCTTGTCCTTCTTTAGCTTCACCTATTTAGCTTCACTTGCACTAGTAGTCGCTTGGTTTCCAATGGATTTGAATGGATAAGAGAGATTTGTTTGATCCCAAGTTAATTTAGGGAGTTAAGGAGGTGGAAAAACCCCCTATATTATCTCCTTGTTGTCTCCTTTAAGCCCCTTCATAGTAAGTATCTTAAAAATGCTCCATTTTCCTACAATTAAACCACATTAGGCCACGTACTATGACAAACACCTCTTACTCTTCTCACTAAGCATAATATTGTTGGCATTTTGATGAATGTGTTGTCTTTGATAGAAACCTACTTAATGAGTTGTATTTTGATGGCAACCTACTTGATGAAGATTTCAACAAGATCAATCTACATGTGACAGAGATTTTTGACAAAGGCATAGCAGTTCAGACACAAAGGAATAATGAAGGGGATGTTTTGATAGGTACATGTGGGTTCCGTGAAGCAAATCTGCGTACACACGTGGGTATAAAGAAGAAAAGGAATGTACAGATTCCACGCCATGGTATTTTAAATACCAAGGGTCTTTTCCATGGTATTGGACCACAATATTAAGTGTAGAAATTACTATTTGATCCATTCAAGAAATACCATCGGCAGTAGTATGGTTTTGATATGTGGTATTGACTAAGGCCTAAGCTATATAAGGAGATGAAGATAAAAGTGCTCATTGTGTGCCAGTGATGTGTGGTTGATGAATACTTCACTCTGAAGTATGTATGCATAGTTTGGGTTATTGATCTGAAATAAATTTGCACCCGAGAATACAACAATGGATCAAGTCTAATTGATATGAAATGACTATGTGTTGATTGAACTTCTTATGGGATGAATTGATCTGGGATAATGATATATTGACGTATGTTTTATTATGAATGTTGTGGCATGGGTATGTATGAAGTCCTTATGTGCAACGAAGGTATAAATCAATAATTGCATATTTATACACAAATTGAATATTTGTACGTGGGTTTGGCTGAAGAAAGGCACCTATACATGCGGATAACCTTCTGAATAGTGGGATATCGATCCTGCAGTTTGGGAATTTATGTATGCAGGTTTCATTCCTAGAAAGAGAATATACACACGGAAGTGCTTTATGGGAAGCGCATATATATTCTAGGGTTTTCCCAGATTATGATTTATGATTAGTTTAATCTGTTTTTTTGTGTTTGTTGTTGTCTGTAAATGAAGTATTACTTGAATATATGGGTTTTAAAATAATGATTGGTTGGGGAATGATATGATGATGCTAGTTGTGTCTTGTTTAGATATCTGTGATCAAGGTATGCAGTTGGTGCAGAGAGTTGATGCAATGTTTTGGATTGAGTAATGGTATTTTGGTTATAGTGATCTAACAACTTTGATTGTTTGATAATAATTTGATTTATTTGGGTCTCAGTTGGTTTGTTGATTGGTTGATTCAGTTTGGTTCAATAATTGAGTGATTTTTTGCAATGATGAGTCTTAGTTTTAGAAGGTTGTATCCTTTTGCAGGTGGTTTCCTGCGTGTTGGTATAAGTCTCCGCCAGTACAAAATCGTAAAACAATGTTTTTAATATAAGAAGAAGACAGAGAAGATAGCAGTGGTGATTTTTTCCCTCATTGGGTTTCCACCTAAAAATATTGGTGTTCGTGTGTGATGCCTATGTGTGATGTTTTATTCTATTCTTACAGCACATGGTTACTGCTTATTTAATGGCTGATGAAATACTAACATATGAATAATTAACTGAAAATTAAGTTAACTGGATAGATGCTAGTTGTTTTCATAAACGTTGCATACATACACAGGTTTACTTCAGAAAAGTAGCGTACATATGTAGGTTTAGTTCAAAAGATTAGCGTACATAATTGAGAATAAATAAAAATTTTAAGTGAGTTTTAAAATACTGATTCACCCCCCTCTCAGTATTTTTCTCAACAATTGGTATCAGAGTAGGTCCTTCTAAAGAATTTTGATCACTTGAAATAATATTCATCAAGATGAGCAATCAAGAAGGGACAAAATCTATCAAGTCACCTTTATTCAATGGAACCAATCTAGTTTTCTAGAAAGTAAGAACAATATCTTACCTACAAGAACTTGGAGGATATGTATGGGGAATCGTTGAAGGAGGCTATCAATATCCATCCGTCATTCCCATAGATGAGGGAGAAAAGAAGAAATATGAAACCAATGCAAAGGTTGTCAATGCTTTGCTAGGAAGGTTGACAGAATTAGAATTTGTCAATGTCATGTAGCTAAATATAGAAAAGGCTATATCAGACAAGATCATCCAAACTTATGAAGGTAACACCAAGGTAAAAAGTGCCAAACTTAAAACTCTTAGAATTCAATTTGAAACTCTCAAAATGCATAATGATGAAAGTATTGCAAGTTTATTTCTCGAGATAGATAGATCATGAAGTCTGTGAGAAACCTTGGTGAAGAAATAAAAGAATCAACTTTATTAGAGAAAATATTGAGATATCTAACTCCAAAATTCGATTCGAAAGTTTCTTCCATTGAAGAAATGTAGGAATTTCAAAGCCTTACTTTTATACAACTTTATGGGATATTAACAGCCTTCGAAATGAGAAAAGGGCACCCCTTAGATGTCAGTGCAGCTTCATTAAAAGCTACTGCAAAAGGAAAATAAAGGGAAGAACTCAAAGAATCAGGTTATATATTAAAATAATATGAGAAAAGCTTCATAATGAAACTCCAAGTAGGTACCAAAAGATTCAGAGGTAAGATTCCCCTCAAAAAAAAATCTTGTGGTAGAGTTGGCTATTATGTTGCTAAGTGTCCTTATAGATAAAACCATGAAAAGGGGAAATATTCTACAAAACTAAATAGGAGAAGGTCTGAGAACAAGAGAAGTTATTATACACATGAAGATAGTGATGGTTTTTCAAATGGTGAAGAGGGAGAGTCTAATCAAGAAATTCAATTGCTTATGGAATTTGAAGATAGAAGTATTAATGATTCTAATGATAATTTCATGGATGCCCTAGAAGAAAAGGATAATTTTATTTAAGAAATAAATTAGCTTAAAGTGTGTTTATAATAATATAAAATAGCAATAGATACTTTGAAGAAACAACTCATAGAAAATGATAAGCATAATGAAAAGCTAGAATGTGAAATAGTAAGTCTAAGAAAGGAACTTGTGAAAACAAAAAATCTAAATATCAGATTTTATAAAGGTTATGAAAACTTATATGTAATCATCAATGTGTAATGCTATACTCTTATAAAGATAGGTCTTGGATATAGTGGAGAAACATTAAGGACTGAGAAGTCTTCTACAAAAATAGGAAGCTATCCCAATGTAGTAAAAAGCAGTCAGTAAAACTCCAGCCTTCAACAAAAGAATAAAGGATCAAATACCTCCTAGGTAAATCATGTTCACTTCAATCAAAGGGTAAACAACACCAAAAAGTACCATACACCTAGAAATTTATACTTTAATGGTCAATGTTTCACTTGTCACAATTTTGGTCATAAGAATGCTCAATGTGTTGTGTACAAAACTATCATGACTAGAGAAATGAGAAAACAAAAGAATGAGAATGGGATAAAGAAGTACTCTTATAATACTTTCTCACCGCTTCAAGATGAAACAAAATTCTAGTTTTGAAATAATTTTGGGCATAAGGAATCTAAATGTAGGAGAAAAACATGATCAATAACTCAGAATGAGAAAATGGGAACAACATCTAAGGTATGGAAAAATAATACCATTGAATTAGTGAGCTATGGTATAGATTTATATGCAAAATATCAAGAAAATATGTGGTACATTGACAGTGGATGCTCAAAACACATCATAGGTGATAAATATAAGCTTATGTATTTAAATGAAATAAATAAAAAAATAATGTAACATTTGGAAATAACTCACATGCTTCTATCAAAGGTAAAGGAACCGTTTTTCTAAAAGAAAAGGTTAAATCTAGAAATGTTTTATTTTTCATTTGAGTAAAGCATAAATTATTAAGTGTTATTTAGATGTGTGACCAAGGGAATAAGGTTGTGTTCATATCAAATAATTTTGTGGTTCGAAATCTTGATACAGGTAAGACTATAATAAAAGGAACAAGAACTCTAGGTAATGTTTATGTCTTTGAAGGTGGCCAAGAACAATGTTACTTAAGAAAAGAAAAAGAAAGTTGACAATGGAACAAAATATTGGGACATCTGAGCTTCACTGAAATACATAAATTCAAGCAAGCTAGGATCAGTTTGTGATTTTCCCAACATCTCTCTACCAGAAAGTACCATATGCAAATCATGTCAATTCGGTAAGCAAACCAGGGTACAATTTAATGCCAAAGAAGGGTCATCAAGTAAGCCTCTTGAACTTATTCATACTTATTTGTGTTGACAAATGAGGAAAACATCACCTATAGGAGAACAATATTTCATCTTATTTATTGATGACTTTACTAGAATGTGTTGGATTGGCTTATTAAAATATAAAGATGAAGCATTTGATAAATTTAAAGTCTTTAAAGTGTTAGTAGAAAATGAGCTAGACTTAGAAATAAAATGTCTCAGATCTAACACGGGAGGATAATTCATATCAGATGAATTTTTCAACTTTTGTGAATAACATGGCATCAAGAGGCAGTTCTCTACAGCCAAAACTCCTCAAAAAAATGGGGTAAAAGAAAGAATGAACATAACAATTCATCAAATGGAACGTATTATGCTTCATGAGTCTAGGACACCTAATACATTCTGGGGTGAAGTAACACATATAGGAGAATTAGAAGAATCCTTCAACTTGATTAATCTCATTGTTGAAGTTGAAAATGTTGAAATGGCACCCCAAGGGGGATTCTAATTTAATTTTCCCCTAATTAAATTGGAAGAGAAATTTTAATTTCATCTCATGACGGCTTGTATTAGTTAACTAAGTCAAAATGAATAATTTAGCTTAGTCAATTCAAGTTGAGGGTTAGAGAGTAGGCATGTATATTTCTCCCATCGTTTAAGGGGGTTTAGGTACAATTATTTGTGCGTTCTATAGTTAACTCAAGAAATTGAGTTAAAATCAGTTTAACTAGTTCTAACTGAGGGATGAGCTAGTGAGAGGTTAAGTGAATTAAATATGATTTAATTCACAAGTAGTGATCAATCATTTAACTAATAATTCACTATAAATATATGTTGTGTGTCAGTTATAAGGAAGGCCCAGTTGAGACTGAGGTTAAAGGGATGATAACTATCAATTGTATAATTAGAAAATTGTGCAGGTTAGTTGTAGAGTCATGTGGAGGCCAAGGAAGCATTGCTCAATCAATTGGAATGATTTTCCCATTTAATAGGGTATTAATTACTCCAAGAATGCGTGAGCAAGGAAGGTTGAGAAAAGGTTTAGAATTGGCTAAGTAATTGATTGATTTTTCCTAGATCAGAGTGAGGCAGTTGGTAAAGTGCTGGAATTTCTCCGATAGAGAAAACATTGTAATGTTTCATGATCTTGAAATTATAAAATATACATATAGCAGGGTTTTAGGCATTGGGATTTGCCTAGATACAAATTGTGTTTTGCAATTGATCGTCTCTTTATCTTACTTGTTATGTGATTGTGCGATCGTGTTTTGTTTCCGCAAATTGTAGAAGGATACAATAACTTGTTTTAGTACATTACAAGATCAGTTTGAATCCCTTGGTTAGATTTTCTACATGATATTAGAGTGCCAGGAATCACAATAAAAAGAGAAGAACATAGTTTTTTTATCAGGTTCGAATTTTCATATTTATTCTTCGAGATCCAGCAGCAGATCAATATGTCTTTCAATGGTTTGAGACTCGAATATGCACTCTAGGGAAATTTGAATTATATTGCATGGAATGACAAGATGGAGGAAGTTCTCGAGGATAATTAACTAAAGGATTTCATAGATATTGATGTCTCGCACCCCGTAGCAATAGATGCTCAACTTCTTAATGCATGGAATAAGAATGTAGCAAAGGCGAGAAGGATCTTGTTAGAGGGAGTTTGAGATAGTATTGTCTCGAGTCTCCATGGGAAGGCGAATCCATATGTGATGTTGAAAGCCTTGAAATATCTATATTAAAATAGCAGTGACCATAGGAATTTGGCATTGAAATACAAGCTCTGGAAGATCAAAATGGAGAAGGGAGACATGATCGAAAAATACTTGATAAAGTTCACTCAGTGTCGAGATGATCTTGGAAACGTTAGGATCATTGTTTCCTTGGATGATTTGGTGAGCCTAGATCTTATAGGCCTTCCCAAGAGTTGGCATAGATACCAAGAATCTATTAATAGGAGGTAAAATCTGTGAGATTGGGAGCAATTATGGTCTGATCTAGCACAAGAAGAAATTTGGCAGAGCACCATAGATGGATCCTAATCAAATACTGGTGATGAGAAGAACTGTGCCTTGGATGACAAGGTGAAGAAAGGAAAATGGAAGGTGTCCCATTCCAAATTTGAGATCGACAAGGCAGGAAAAAACCGAGACTTTTCAAAGGTAAAATGTTTCAACTTTCATGAGCATGGACACTATGCCACAAATTGTTCATAGAAGAAGAACAACAAGAACGCTTCAGGAGGAGAAACGGGTGAATCATTGGCTTCACAATTTGAGTTGGAATTCACCCTCATCGCATGCATTATGTCATTGGTGATGGGATCTATGTGGTACTTGGATAGTGGAGCTTCATTCCATATAACCGACAACAAAGAATTCTTCAGTAGCTTGGAGGAGAAGGATCTCTAGATGCACATCAATATGGGTGATGACGGGACGTATAACTCTACCAATGTAGGTACAATTACCTTTTAGAGGGAGTAAGGTAATCCACTCACACTAAAATATTTCATGTATGTTCCTGGTTTAAAGAAGAATTGGGTTTCTTTTGCTATGTTGGAAGATCGTGGATATGATGTGATCTTCAGCGAAGGAAAGATGTTCCTTCATCACAAAGCCATGTGACAGGTGAAAAATATTTGGGTTCAAGAAAAGTGTTAGTGTCCCATGATTTGGCAGATTGGTAAACCAAATGATAGGGTAATATTAGACTAGTCTTTTGAGTCTTAGGACCTAGCCTTCCTGGACTCAGAGAAGGCTCTCTCTATTATGCGAAGGATGCAAACTTGTTCACTTTGGATGATTGATTTTAGGCTAGTTGTTAAGTGTAAGTTTGTTTGTTTTTTTTTTGTTGGGGTAAGATGATCAAGTAGGATAGGTGGAATGAGAGGTTATCAAATCAATAGGGCTATGGGGTCAGATGAAGTCAAAGGTGTCTAAATGATGAAACAGAGTGTATTGCAGGGTCGATTTAGCAAGGTTAATGGATCATTTAGGTGATGTATGGGGTGTAATGAACATTAAGTTTGGGAAAAAAATAAGAGGTATTAAACATATATAGCCTGAAGCAATAACTCATGAGGTAGGGCAAACCATTAATCTCTATGAACAATACTCAAACTAATAAACATGTATGATGAACATTTCGGTGAAACATAGAAGCATTAGAACTCCTAACTTTAGAAATTCACCTTCAGCTCTTGGAAAAAACACATAAGATAAACAAATAACTCAATTTATGGAGAGGGAACTCCTAAACAACATATATCAAGCTATTGGGAACTCTGAAATAAGCTAGTAAGCATGGGCAAAGGGCAAGATCAAAAAGAGACCTCTTTGACTTAACCTAATCAATCAATATTCCATAGAAAAGCTTCAAGATAGGGTTTTGAAAACTTCAAATAAGTAGGGTATACCATGAATCATACGTGTAAGCTAGCATACTAACCATTTATGAAACAAAAAACAAATTTTGGTGGACCTAAGGAGCAATCAAGAATTCCTTGAGATGACCAAAAGAGGAAAACATCAAAGCTATAGCAAACAGGAGGTTTGAGGTGCTTCCATGAGCATGTCTAAACCTATACTCTTCTTATCTATAGCAACCAAGTAGAATGAAACAAAATGAGGACAAGAAAACATTAACAAGTTAGTAAAACACCACCATTCACCAAGCTATGGAATCTTACAAACAAGCTTCTCCATCATCAAGCCAAACAAGCCATTCATCCACTTCACAAAACCAATTTTTTCTCCAAGCTCATAAAACCATATATTGCTCTTAAACACATCAAGTACCAATGTTTACAATGAATCCTCATGCCTTATATAACAAACAAGGAAGAGGAGAGCCTACTAGAGCATCTAGAAGTCTATTGGCCCAAAAGAAATATCCTAACTTGTCCTTGAAGCCTTGCAAGGCCCAAGGCACAAAAATATCCTACAAATATCTTTTCCTGCCAAAAATAGCAATTATATTGACTTTTAGGCCTTGAAAAGAAAAATAAAACTTGTCAAACGCACATTATGCCCAGTCACCTACAGGAGCGCAGCACACTGTGTCAAAATTTGAAAACTTGTTAGGGGCACAACACAGAAATATGCCTTTTGTAGCAGTGTTTTGGAGGACTTCCCGATGTCGGAAAAGGCTCTGTGATGGTTCATTGGAAAGCCATTGAAGTCTACTTTCCAGATATACCTTTAGGTATTCAAACTGACCTCTATAATTTTCCCAAAAGCTTGAAAAATCCAAGACTTCCAGGAGCGCAGCACATGCTCAAAAAATTGGGCAGAAAGGTGAAAAAATGAGTGTTTTTGATCCTTTTGGGGGACCAAAACAACTCCAATTGAGATGAAAATTGGTGAGCATGCTCCTATAATGATTGGTAATCCAAAAATTTAAGATTCCCCTCCTGAATATTTCCTGGGAAAAAGCGCAGCACAAGGTGTTCTGCGCTCCTAGCCTCAAAATTTGCAAAAAACAAAAACTTGTTCAATTTCTCCCAAATTTGGTAGGTAGGTGCCTCATGGGTCCTTGGAGAATTGTAGAGAAACTTGGGTCAAAATACCAAGCCTAGCTTGGTCCTTTTCATAATTTGGTGCCGAGCCCTCATTTTGGAAAGTTTTGAGCCTTTTCCTTGTAAAGTGATTTCTCCGTTTATAGGGCTCAGTCATTCTCCTTTGCAAGCTCAAGTCTTTGTTGGCCTTCTCCAGTTTGGCCTCTAGATGTATGTTGGCTATCTCAAGCCATGATTCCTTGTTATGCTCAATTTCCATGGCAAGGAGTTCAGTGAGGGGAAATTGTTGTGCTTGGGATGATTCTTCCTCTCTTTGCTTATCCAATGCTTTCCTAAGACGCATAGTCCCAGGTCTCTTTCTATTTTGACCCTCTTCATCATAAGTGCCCATATACTCCTCCAATTTCACTTGTGACCTTTGAGCCTCTTTTCGGTATTTGAGTGCCCTTGCTTCATAGATGGCCAACTGGCCACTCATTTGTTTGTTCTGCATCTGCAAAAAGTGAATGAGATCCTTAGCTCTCCCTAATTCAGCTTTCAAATCCCTAATATGTGCATTCCTGTCTTGTATAAGGGATTTTGCAATTCTTGTTTCATTTTCATCACCATTGTTTATGTTGATGATTTCAAATTCTCTTTCCTCCTCATGGTTGTCCTCTTCCTCCTTCATTGATTGTTTACCTTTGTCTTTCATTTGAAATGAGGAGGATGGCATGGCCCCTTGCTCTTTGGAGGCAGCAAACACATGCCTCTCTCCTCTTTGATAGGTAATGGTGAAAGGTGCAACAAGTTTTACTTGAAAAGCTTGATCACTAGTGACCTTAGGATTGTTTTTCTCCTCATGGATGATCTTTGTGTGTGCATCTTCCTTACCTTGTTCTTGGTTGCCCTTTTGATAAGAATCCTCACTATCTCTTATGCCATCATCACAGTCAAGACCCTTAGGAATGTCATCCTCTATTTTTGCAATGCTAGAGGTGCCTTGATCATTGTTTGGCACATCTTTGTCTTCATGAATGTCCTCTTCTTCATCATTTGACCCACTGTTTTCATTGCCTTGCTTATGGTCTTTACCTTTAATTTCAACCTTTATTTCATAACTTGTATCATTTACACTTTGCCTATGTTCACTGCCTCCAGAATTTGTCCCTTCACCATTATGCATAATGTCCTTTTGGCTGAGTTCCTTTTCACTGTTTGGTTCATTTTTTACTCTTTTTCCTTGACTATCACTAGTTTGTTGATTGTCACTAGGCTCACTATTTTGGCCTCTGTTTTCTTCTTCATCAACATTTTCTTCTTTGTCACTGTCTTCATTAATTTCTTCTTGGTCATTTTTCTCTTCCTCACTGTTGTTTTCTTTGTTATATTCCTCTCCCTCACTATGTTCTTCATTTGCATCAAATGCCTCCTCCCCGCTATCTTCATATGTATTCTCAGTGTTATTTTCTTCATCATAAGACCCATTGTTTTGGCTCTTTTGCTCATTATGTTGCTCACTGATTTCAACTATGTTTTCTTCTTTATCAACACACTCATCTTTGTCACTGCCTTTATTAATTTGTTCTTGGCTATATCCCTCTCTGCCACCTTCCTCTTCTTCAATTTTTTCTTCATTTTCATCATCCTCTACCCCACTGCTTTCTTCTTGGCCATCACTACTTTCTTCATTTTCTGATTTCTTAGGGGAAGGTGAATGAGGAAGGTCTATTTGAGGAAATAATTCATGTGAAGAAGATGAACCAAGGTCATTGGAGGGTGATGGAGGTGTGTGAGGTGGATTTCTAGATGATGATGGCAGAATTTGTAGAGGGATGGGCCATGGAGCTGTGAAATCATCATGGGCAATGAAAACCTCCCAGGGAATGCCTTGTTTTTCTAGTTGGTCTGAGAAAATCACTTTGATGAGGGAATGATGAAAAAGGCTTGAAATTTGTTGGGATGGAGGCCTTTTTTGCATGATGGAAGACATTTTCTCAATGCTTTTGCAAAGGTAGTAGGGCATATATAGCAGCTTGGTTCTAGTGAAATGCATGAGGAGTCTTATGTGGTAGGAATGGACTCTGGAGAACCTACCCTCATAGGTGAAGTATTTCATGATGATCTTCATTAGGAGAGCATATCTGTCCAATAGATGAGAGAAGGGGAACATGGTTTTGCAATTAGTTTGACAACTTGGTTTCAAAAATGGGCGATAGTGGCTTAGGTCCAGATGCTTTTGTTTGAACCACCTTTCTCCTATACAAGGTATTCTAGTGGCCCTAGAGATGGCATAGGCGGTCAACTCAAATTTTACCCCGGCTAGGTGTACTTGATGTTTATGAAGGTTTAGGGAAAATATATTGGTCAACTGAGGGTGACTCTGGATATTTAGTACCTTTGTACAGAATTCATAGCATCCCAACTCTTGAAAACAGGCCAAAATAGTAGGGGAGGTCATCATCTCTTCAGTGCTTATAGGTTCAAACCTATTTGGCATCCCTCCCTTCCTTTGTTGTTTTTTAGGTCTTTGAGTTGCCTCATCAATGTCAACATTATCTTCTTCAGACATTTTGTTTTTTTACCTCTGCCTCAAAATATTTAAGGAAAATGGGCACTGCTTGTGTAATGATGTGACAATGGTGAATGAGATGGTGAAGTTTTCTAATTAGGTCAAGGCCCAACATTGTGTAGGTCAAGTGTTATCTTTTAGGATTTCACTCCCTTTTCTAAACCAACTTTCAATTTTCTTTGAGACCTTATCTTTAGAAAAACATGCATATGTATGAAGGGTTCAAAATACCTCTTCAAAATGCCTCCATAGCAGGAAAACTAGCTCAAAAAGGTTTTTTGGAGCTGGCTATATTTTTCACAAACTTTGGCAGACTTGGTGATTCTTATTGTTTTTTCCATTTTTCACATTTTGAACCTAGACATATACTTTTGTCTATTGATGGATGTTGTCTTTATTCATGAGTCCTATGTCCTCCATGTCCTTTTCATCTTTTTCAATCCTAGGAGTTGTTTTTAAATGTCTTCTGAAAACCTTTTGATCATTGTCTCTTGTAAACTTGGACAGTTTACTTGATCAATGATGACCCATGCATGTCATAGTTTATTTCTTTGGCAATTTCTACCCATGTTTGTCCCTTTTAGCCATTGGAATATGTCTCTAACTGTTCTTTAGAGAAAAGAGACCTTTGAATTGACATTTTCTTGTCTCTTATTGCTGATACTCTTCATCATCTTTCTGCTTTTGGTGTAGTGGAGTATAGTGCTTTTCTGCCAAACCTTAGAAGGTATTTTGAAAATGATTGAAACAATATGTTATAATGAAGGAGGTTTCTTTCTCACTATTGTGACCCTCTTTGTCCATCTTCCCAAACTTCTGAGTTTTTAGGGATGTTTAGAAAAAAGCAAACAATGTTGTCTTCTAAGTTCTCAAAGAAACACTTATTAAACTCATCACTTATGTCTACAAATCCTTCAATGATCATTTGGAGGGTTGAGGTGTTCTTTTTCCTTTGTAACCCTAGTATTGCTCTATTGCTTGGTCAAAATAGTCATACATCCCGATTCCCATTAAACACATACCTGCTTCTTTCTTCTTGCTATGAATGGTCCTCTTATGATGATCTTCCTCTTTTATCTTACCTCATGGCTATTCTAATGGATTTTTGGTCTTCTTTGCAGGAATGTGAGCAAAGGGTAGCTGTCCCTCTACAAGATTCATTCTTGAGGCCAAAATTTTTTTTAATGATATTTTTGATTGATGTACATTGTTGCTTATGTGCCACTATCTTTTAGGACCTCCATGGACCTTTTGATGGGCAACACTTCATAAAAATCTATCATGAGATCATGATATTCCTTGTAAACTTAATGCTATTGTATCTTACTACCAGTTGTGGATGCCTTTATGAGATTTTTAGGTCTCCTTTTCCTCTTTTCTGCTGTTGACCATTTACAAAGCATTTCTACAGAAATGCTTGCACATGGTAAATTGTTCCTTCGCAAGCTTACTGCTTGATCAAGAGGATACCTTTGGAGGTATTTGATGATCTTTGGACAATGATAAGCCTCATCCTTGTGTTCTCTTGATTTCACCTTTGAATTCCTGTGGAAATAGTGAATTTAGAAGCATGATAGTGCATAACCTAGGTGACCCTATTTGACTCATTGTAGTGTCCTTGGAATAGGTTTTTGACTGAAAAGCTTGAATCAGGGTTTGGATGAGGAGACTGGATTTTGAAACTCTATTATTTACTACCATCCTAGGCAACTAGAAAAATTTGTTTTACTTCAAAGGGCTTTAGAAATAGAGTGTTGAAACCACCATTTCTTGAGGCACTTGGTGATTAGGGGAAACAATTTGGTTTACTTGGTGAAACAAGGTATGAAAATAGAGGGCTTAGGCAAACAAAGATAGAGTGTTATAGGTAGAGGTGGAAAACATAGTGAGAGTGAGGGACATTAGTCCAGGATTTGGTCTTATTTGGGTGATAGATTGGCCATGCTTGACAGAGAAACGAGATAGTGAAAATTTTCTTTTTGAGGAGATCTCTAGAACTCACATGATTATTGAATTTTGTTTCTAGAAATCCAGGACAAAGCATTTAGTCATCTAAAACATGTAAAAATCACTGATGACTAACAGTGGCTCCACTTGGGGAGGGCAGCTCCTTTTTAGGAGGTGTCTAGAATTTCAGATCTCTAGCCTTTTGGAGACCAGTGCCTCATCCTATGGGTAGATTTTTACCTTTATTTACTTGCTGATGCTTGCTTGAAGCTATGATCTCAAAAATATGAAAGATATGATTGGCTTAATTTCATTTCTATCTACCCAACCTACTTGCCTATCATTTTTTCTTCTTTAGGTGCATTCAGACTAGCAACCTCGACATCCTTTTATTTTTGAAAGAAAACAACTATCTACTTCTACACATATTTCTTCGGGGAGTTCAGATTAGGCTAATGAACTCCTTTGATTCTCTACCTATACTATACAACTGTCAAGGTTAAACTGTTTGACAGGATTCATTCACTAAGCTAAAAACATGAAATTGAAAACATGACTAAATCAGGATTAGACAATTTGATTTATCATGGGTTTGTGGCATAAAAACAAGCTGCACACAAATGTTATTTTTGTACAAAATAAGACTAGAAAAATCAGGGCTAGGATACACAGTTTGCTATTCATCCCTATTTTTCTCCTTGGTTCTGTTTTGAGCATGTGGAACTAGTATATTTTTTTCCTAATCTATTTTCTTCAACAAGTCAAGCTTCAGTGATTTGACTAGCATTCTTCGCACTAACTTATCAACAATAAACTTAAAACATGTTCAGCCATGATTAGGCTAGATGACTGAACAAGACATTCTTTTAGCACCAGTAGTGGCATTTAGACTTGCACACTTTCAGTGTTACTATTTTTTGGGTATGGGGCCGTACCTTGTTTTTGAATCTACCCTCTTTTCATTCTTTTCTATGTTTTTGTGTTTTTCTTTTCATTTTTTCCTTTTCTTCAAACAATGGTATGTACAATGAGTGAAAAACTATAACTAAGGATCTTGACAAAAGTATTGTTTGAGCATCCTATCTTAAAAAGGATCTCCTAACATTTTCTGTCCATTCAGTTTTTGTGAATAGAAATCATAGTTATATTCATTCGAAAACATGGTATAAGGAATTTTCCAAGAATTTTCAAATAGCTCATGTTCTCCTTGGTGCTTCCTCTTTGACTTTTGATTCCCATACTTGTTTCTATCACATATTTTTCTTAGGTAGAAAAGATAGTCTTTATCATTTTTAAAACAAATGATGATGTCATCAATGTATACCATAGTGAAGAAATTGAAAACTGAAAACATAGTTTTTCAAAAGGTGTTGCTAGCAGTCTCTGGTCCAGGAAGTATTTGTTTAAACATGCAATTGTCCTGAGGAAACTTGAAAAAATCTTTGAGCTGAATTATCTGAAGTGGTATCACCTGATGGTAACTTGAAAAACTACCATGCAATGAGATTTGGTTAGAAAACCTCACCCTTTGTAAGGTATGATCTTTTTGGGCAAAAAGGTATTTTTTCCTTTGGAAGGGTTGATCTTGGCACCTAAAGTCTATACAAAGCCTATGCCCTTTCGCATTTTTTCTAAGTGAGCTCAACTGCTCAAGGTTTTCATGATTATTTTTGAAAGGAGGGATTTTTAGAATAGTGGTTGTATTATAAGTTTTTAGACTAGCTTGTCTACATACATAAGCATTCTGAAATTTTTTGCATAGTCTTGTGTTTCTTTGTTTCATGTGTAGTGATAAAATTTTAGACAACTTAACTATTTCAGGCGTTTTAAATTTACCTATGCCATCTTTCTCTATATTAGCTTTAGTAAAGACTTCTTTAGGACCTATAGCAATATTTGTGGAAATTGACAGTTTTTTTGAAAAGGCGAAATTCTTGGATGATGAAGTATCTAGGTAAGGTAAAAACATAAGACTATCTTGATCTAGATTCCCAAAAAAAAATTATTGGTGAGGGTATTTCGTTTCTTCTGGATTAGCAAAAGGAAGAAGTTGTGTTCTTGTGGTTTGTCTTTATTTTGAGCAACCTTTTTCCTGTTTTAAACTGATTTTTGTTTCTGACATTTCATTTTCAATTTGCAGGAAATCAATTTCAGTTTTATTCTCTTGTGGTGTTTCAGGGTCGTGATATTTTTTACTGTCGAACTCATCATAGAGGGACTGATCTAATTGTTGTAATGTGCCTAGATATTCACAATCTTCATTCACTTGCTCATCAAGGTCATTTTCATTATACAAGATGAATGAGTCCAAGTATGAATGAATGGAATAGATAGGGGTGTTGTTGGGTCTATCTAGGCTACTTACCATATACTTCATGTGAGATTCCCGGTAGAGTCTCCTTGTTTGGTTAAAAATTGGGATGATAGCATAAGACATGTCAAGTTGGAGGTTTCCCAGAAGTTTAGCTCCCCAAGATCGGGATAACATCATGCCATATTTGAGGGGAATGTCAACCACGAATATATCCATGACCAGGCTCTTAGCAGGGATTTGTGTCAGATTGAAACATAAGTCCTTGATCAAGCCCAAGCACTTAAACCTGCTTGAATCGAAGGAATACAAAAATTTGTAGGGCCTGGTTATTTCTAGGCCTAATCTTTCCATCACTACCTTCGGCATGAGGTTGTGAGAGGCACTAGAGTCTAGCATGGCATTATGCAGGATTTTGTCATGGATATTTAGGCTTAAATAGAATGGGGAAATGGCTCCTTCTTGGTATTTTACATCTACTTTGGGTCCAAACAACAAATATGGCTTATCATCTGTCAGATTCAAAGTATTTGTATCGTTTCCTATGTTTTGAACTTTCAGAACTTGAGATTTGTACATATCCTGAGCTACCAATTTAGTGAGAGGGATGGTTATTTTGATTTTAGCAATCTCTCCTTCAAAACTGAAAGGTATTTGAGTTTTGGAAATATTTACATCAGTTTTATCAGCCATAAAATTTTCCACGTTTTTAATTTATTGATTTTGATTCGGGACTTTGGTCAATAGAGTTTTCTCTGGGCCGCTAGCAGAGGTACTAGGACATCTTGTGTCAATACTTGGTTGGCTACTTTTGTCTTTTTTAGGATCAACTTTCTTAGCCATGGTATTGTTATTTTCTACTGTTCTTTTAAGAATTTTTTCAAGAGTTTTCTTAACAACAGTGTCTGAGTTGTTTTTCCTAGAGTTGTCTTGGTTTTTCTTACTCCTAAGATCATATTGTCTATGGACTTCCATTATGGCGTTTTCTAATCCCAACTCGTGGTCTTCAGAATCTTCATAGCTTGTTTCATCTTGTTTAGAGGAGAAAAAGCATTGTTCTTCTTCTGTGAGAAAAACATCACCCTCTCTATCAGAGCCTATTAAGTTTAGATGATTTTCATCTGGTTGTTCAATATCCCTTTCCCCTTCATCAACATATTTGTCTTGGAAGGGTGGCCTGATTTGTTGATCATTTTCCCTTGTTCTGTTTTAGGGCAGGTCTCTTCTAAAGTTCTGATTCAGGTTTCTGTTTTGGGGATTTGGTTGGTTGTCCCTAGGGGGTTCTATTTCGTTTATGATTATTCTCTCCATCATTATTTCCATGGTCCTAAGGAGGTTGTCAATCTTGGAATCAGATGAGGAGGTCGAGGGCATGGTGTCATCTTCGTAGGTTACCCTCTTTTCTGATCTTAGCCTAGCTAGTTTTTCAATTAAGTTGGCCTCTACACTTATGGCTCGCTTTTTCATGTCTTCTAAGGTTAGGGGCTCTCTTTCTCTCAGTTAATAGGATATGTCGGGATCAAAATCTTCCGGAAATTTAGCTAAGGCTAAGCCTAATGGGGATTTCATGTTTGGAGATAGTGCATTGTAAACACTATTGAACCTTGTGCAATAGTCTTGGACACTTTCCCCCATGTCTCTTTTAAGATTGCTATATTCTGAGAGGATCTGAAGAGGGTTTTTCTTAATTTCCCATTTGTTGATAAAAGTTTGGTAAAGGGAAGGGAGATTGTGTATGTTGTTAGGAGTTAGGTTTTTGAACCATTTCTTAGCTTCTCCTCCTAGGATTTGGGCAAAAATTCTCATCTTCATGGTTTCCTCTTCTAATTCCATGTAGTCAAAAGCATCATTCATTCTATCTACATGTTGTTGGGAAGTGGTGGATTCAGCCCCGGTGAAGTGTGGGATTTTGGATTGGTAATCATTTGGCAAAGGTACTAATGGTTGTGGTAGCACAAGGGGTGCATACCATGTTGCCATGGTAGGAGCTAATGGTGGATTTACAAGTGGAGGATTTTTGCTATGAGATGGAGAAGTTTGCACAATGTCGGTGTGAATGGGTGTGGCGGAAATACTTGGACTAGTAAATTGATTCCGAGTAGACTTCGGGTGAAAAGAGCCAAAGTCGTGGAGAAGTTGGAAATCAGGTGGTGTGGAAGGAGAAGCTTCTTTGCTAGGACTTTACTGCAAGTCTATGGGCTCAAGATCGGTATGGTCGATTCTACTTTGTGACCTGGTTCTGAAAAGGTTTTTTTTATGGTGCAAGTCAAACTGGGGATCTTGCAAGGCTGTAAGATGTTCTGGTACAGAGCTTGCTTTATGAATGGTCCTATTAGTAGCTAAGTTTCTAGTTTCAGAATTTTACCACAAAATATTTTCTGGGTTATCAACTATAGTAGGAGGGTTTGGGTCCAGATGAGATCTGGTATTGATTCTTCATGAAGCTAGATTTCAAACTCAAAATTTAGAGAGGCTGAAATTTTATGACTGCTTTCGGAAGGCTGACCTCTCTAGGTGCTATAAAACTCGCACAGTGTGTGACTAGGTTTCTAGACTTCTCAGGGCTGGTTTGATGTAGTCCAACAGGATTCTATAGATACTAGAAAAATTAGAAGGCCTACTGGAGGCTAGTGGAGTCGCTAGGTGGATATTTTTAGTTGTTTTGAAGATATATTGTCTATGGTCCACCACCAATATTGACAAAATTCCAATCTAGAAATGTTTTGGGGTTTTTCTGAGTTTCTATATGTAGCCCAAAGGTTTGTAAGACTGTCCTATAGCTGAGTCATCAATTTTCTAGGATGGTGAAAAAGCTAGATTCTACTCTTTTGGCTATCAGTTAAGCTCTTCTAAATTTGACTGAGATTTTGAGAGTTCCTAAGGGTTACCTAGGGTGTTTTTGACTCAAGGTCCCATCATGATCACCATTTTGTTAGTGTCCCGTGATTTTGCAAATTGGTAAACCGAATGAAAGGGTAACATCAGACCAGACTTTGGAGTCTTAGGACCTAGCCTTCCTGGACTCAGAGAGGGCTCTCTCTATTATGCGAAGGATGTGAACTTGTTTGCTTTGGATGATTGATTTTAGGCTAGTTGTTAAGTGTAGGTTTGTTTGTTTTCTTTTGGGTTGGGATAAGATGATCAAGTAGGATAGCTGGAATGAGAGGTTATCAAATCAATAGGGCTATGGGGTCAGATGAAGTCAAGGGTGTCTAAATGATGAAATAGAGTGTATTGCAGGGCCGATTTAGCAAGGTTAATGGATCCTTTAGGTGATGTATGGGGTGTAATGAACATTAAGTTTGGGAAAAAAATAAGAGCTCTTAAACATATATAGTCTCAAGCAATAACTCATGAGGTAGGGAAAACCATTAATCTCTATGAACAATACTCAAACTAATAAAAATGTAAGATGAACATTCCAGTGAAACATAGAAGCATTAGAACTCCTAACTTTAGAAATTCACCTTCAGCTTTTGGGAAAACACACAAGATAAACAAATAAATCAATTTATGGAGAGGGAAATCCTAAACATCATATATCAAGCTATTGGGAACTCTGAAATAAGTTGGTAAGCATGGGCAAAGGGCAAGATCGAAATGAGACCTCTTTGACTTAACCTAATCAATCAATATTCCACAGAAAAGCTTCAATATAGGGTTTTAAAAGATTCAAATAAGCAGGGCATACCATGAATAATACTTGTAAGCTTGCATGCTAACCATTTATAAAACAAAAAACGAATTTTGGTGGACCTAAGGAGCAATCAAGAATTCCTTGAGATGACCAAAAGAGGAAAACATCAAAGCTATAGCAAACAGGAGGTTTGAGGTTCTTCCATGAGCATGTCTCAACCTATACTCTTATGATCTATAGCAACCAAGAAGAATGAAACAAAATGAGGTCAAGAAAACATTAACAAGTTAGGAAAACATCACCATTCACCAAGCTATGGAATCTTGCAAACAAGCTTCTCCATCATCAAGCCAAACAAGCCATTCATCCACTTCACAAAACCAATTTCTTCTCCAAGATCATAAAACCATATATTGCTCTTAAACACATCAAGTCCCAATTTTTACAATGAATCCTCATGCCTTATATAACAAACAAGGAAGAGGAGAGTCTACTAGAGCATCTAGAAGCTTATTGGCCCAAAAAAATATCCTAACTTGTCCTTGAGGCCTTGCAAGGCCCAAGGCACAAAAATATCCTACAAATATTTTTTCTGGCCAAAAATAGCAATTATGTTGACTTTTAGGCCCTGAAAATAAAAAGAAAACTTTCAAAACGCACATTCTACCTAGTCACCTATAGGAGCACAGCACACTGTGTCAAAATTTGAAAACTTGCCAGGAGTGCAGCACATAAATAAGCCTTTTTACAACAGTGTTTTGGAGGACTTCCCGATGTCGGAAAAGGCTCCGTGAAGGCTCGTTGGAAAGCCATTGAAGTCTAGTTTCTAGATATACCTTTAGTTCTTCAATATGACCTCTAAAATTTTCCCAAAAAGTGGAAAAATCCAAGACTTACAGGAGCACAACATATGCTCAGAAAAGTGGGCAGAAAGGTGAAAAAATGAGTGTTTTTGACCCTTTTGGGGGACCAAAACAACTCCAACTAAGCTAAAAATTGGTGATCATACTCCTATAATGATGGGGAATCCAAAAATGTAAGCTTCCCCTCCCAAAGATGCCCTGGAAAAAAGCGCAGCACAGGATGTGTTGCGCTCCTAGCCTCAAAATTTGCAAGAAACAAAAACTTGTTCAATTTCTACCAACTTTGGTATGTAGGTGCCTCATGGGTCCTTGGAGACTTGTAGATAAACTTGGGCCAAAATACCAAACCTAGCTTGGTCCTTTTCATAATTTGGTGTCAAGCCCTCATTTTGGGAAGTTTTGAGCTTTTTCCTTGCAAAGTGATTTCTCCGTTTATAGTGCTCAGTCATTCTCCTTTGCAAGCTCAAGTATTTGTTGGCC
Organism: Pinus albicaulis; assembly: GCA_034641835.2. Lineage (NCBI taxonomy): Eukaryota > Viridiplantae > Streptophyta > Pinopsida > Pinales > Pinaceae > Pinus > Pinus albicaulis. The sequence goes on from JAXQQM020074683.1 coordinate 83,672, forward strand.
TTCTCCAGTTTGGCCTCTAGATGTATGTTGCCTTTCTCAAGCCATGATTCCCTGTTATGCTCAATTTCCATGGAAATGAGTTTGGTGAGGGGAAATTGTTGTGCTTGGGCTGATTCTTCCTCTCTCTGCTTTGCCAATGCTTTCCTAAGACCCATAGTCCTAGGTATCTTTCTATTTTGACCCTCTTCATCACTTTTTTCCTCATAAGCGCCCATATACTCCTCCAATTTCACTTGTGACCTTTGAGCCTCTTTCCGGTATTTGAGTGCCCTTGCTTCATAGATGGCCAACTGGCCACTCATTTGTTTGTTCTGCATCTGCAAAAAGTGAATGATATCCTTAGCTCGTTATAGCATCATTTTTCACAGTCCATATATACTTTTCCGCGTATAAAATTAAAATCATTTAAAATATATATATATAATTCCCTATTTTCAGGCTGGGTTGATGGTTACTCCAGTAGTTCAACCACCCCAGCACGTTGCCAACTGTTTCCAACTGATTGAAATTACTTTGAGGGAGTATAAAAGCCCCTCACATGTATGGCCTAAGGGAGAGAGAAATTTATAGACATTATACTCTGTTGGAGCCCCAATTCAAGTCTGATTTCCCGTGCCTCCTGCACTTTCCCAGATTTTTACAGGAAACCCTTGTTTCCTAGAGATGTTCATCAGTTTATATGTCATCTCATGTGCACAAGTCTTGAAAGTATCCTAGCGAGGCAAGGGCGGGACGGATCCGGACGACGGTCTGTTCGAAGATCGTGGAAGGATTCAGGTGATCTCTCCACTTTTTATTACTGTACATGTTGTTCGTAATGAAGAAGAACCATCTTGTTCCTGAATTCACGTGTTAATATCTGCTTGCATATGTGAAAATATTATTAATTAAGCATTTATTATTGTTTATATGATGTTTCACATGGATTACACTGACATTTAGGAGAAATATATGTTGTACAACTAGATTTCCGTGCACGTTCTTTCTTGATTTCTAGGTTGAAGAGGAAGAAGGGTTGTTGGGGGTTTGGACCCCACGGGATCTACATCAAACGTAGGATTACGAGTGAGTTCTACTATCGATGTTATATAGTTTTTAGCGTACAAGTGTGGTTGTGTGAGTCCTTCTTGAATAGCATGCTCTAATCTGTGGTGGTTTTGACCCAACAAACCTCTAGGGAGTTATTTTCCGAAACAAAACTGGCGACTCCACTGGGGATCACATTTTTTTGATTCCCCTGTTGGGTGGTTTCAGCTATTTTAAAGGTTTCCAACAGTTTTAATCATTATTTCCAGTCCAGTTAACATTTTCTCAGTCAGACTGAAGACCTGGTTCTTTATACAGGCTTGATCTTTTTTATTTTTCATTATTTTCTTTTTCATACGTGAGTTTTCCTTCACACAGTCACATATACACACAGTTTTCTTCAAAGGAAGTCGCGTATACGCGGGTTTCCTTTGACACAGTCACGTATGCACGCTTGTTGAAAAACTGTCAAGTAGCGTATGCCTGGGAAAATTTTGAAATTTTTTATTTCTTGACTTTTTGGTCTTGTCTGCCTATGGAGACCTATTCTTGTAGTGTCCTTTTAGTCTCTGGATTGTGTTGAAAGTGGTTATTGGTATTTTTCTCTCTTGTTTGGTTGAAGACTGGCTCATTTGGAAAATCTTGGTTTTTAGTGCTTTCATTTCTGGTTCGAGTACCAAGATCTCTTTCTGGGAATTCTTGGTTGTTCTGCTTCATCAGGACAGAGAGCTTCTTCTCATATGCTCTTTCCTTGCTTTATGTCTTGCTTTGCACTTTAATTTTTTCCTACTTTTTGGTTGGTTTTCTTGAGTTCATTTGACTAGGTCTTGTTGCAATTTTTGAAGAGTCATTTTTGGTTCTTTGAAATTTTTGTTTGCTGTAAGATTGTGCTATCGTTCTGGGCTGAGTTTCTGAGTTTCTTGTCTTCCTTTTTCCCATATAAATCTTGCCACTAGGGGGCACTATAAGATTTGGAGCATTTTTGTTGAAGTTTTGCTTGAAATTCGGAGTTGTTTGGCTTGATAATTGGATAGTTTTTCTTGGTCTCTTCGAGCTCTTCATTTTATAAAATTCAAAAGCTCAAAAAACATTTTGTTTTGTTATTTGCTTTGGTTTTGTAGTTTTGTTTTCGTTTCTTTCCATCTTTTGAAGCCTTGTTGAGATTTCTTACCTTCGGTTTTTGGCTTGATTTGAGAAGGGAATTTTTATTGATTTCTTTCTCTTATTTCGAATATATTTTGGTGTCTTTGTACTAAGAGTTTTTGATTTGGGAATTAGCTTTGTGGACAACCAAAAAGTGATAGAACTGAAGGATTCTTAGGAAATTTCTCTTTGCTTTGTTAGATTTTGCATCTTAGAATTGGCATGTTTTTAGTTATTTTCATTAGGTGTACTTAAGAATTTGTAGTCTTTTTCATAGATTTTGCGAGTGTGAGTTTGATATCTGAAAAGAAAAAAATATAGTCTCGTAGAACCCATGTAGAAATTTCTTTTCATTGAAAGGCAAATACTGCATTTGCATGTAGTTTGGTTTTCATTAATTTCTTTTCTGCGTCATAAAACACCACGAGTTTCATTTCCATATCCCTTGACTTAATATAACAACCAACTAAAATAAGCGCTATAATCTAAAATCAACTAGCAAGTTTTTTATTAAGTGTCATACACCAACTAGTTAGGTTGTAGGGCCTTGGATTAGGTGAGTGGAGAGTTAACTCTCCAAGGCCGCTCAAACTAAAACATAGAAGTTTATTAATTGAGCGAAATCCAACTCCGTTAGGTGGACCGGGAAATCTCTCCTCCAGAGAGTCAAGCGCGAGGGGAGGTGAAGGTCGAGAAGAGAGATACCCCCTCTCTGATTTGCTAGATCTTGCCTCAAGACCGTTCCACCTAGCTTTTGACACGGATTGGTGCCCATAGTTGCCATTCCTAGGTTCCACACAGGTGACTGCGGGGGGGAATACCCGTGGTACTTGAGGTAGACGTCGTATCACTTCCAGCAGTACTTTTGGAGGGTGCCCCAGGGAGCTTGGGTACTTGCACCGGCAAAGGCTGTTGTTAGGAGGTCGGCGTCACTGTTTCTGATACCTTCGCTAGTAGGCCTAGGCCGTAATTATCCCAGACTACTTTCAGGAGGTCCCATCTTTTGCTTTCTTATATTTTGGTGTCCGGTCCTAATCACCTGGAGAGGAAATACCTGGAGGCTGTTTTGCTTGGTTGTATCTTAGGGATTTTTTGTAGTGAGTGCTCTTTGCTCCTAGCTTGCCTAGCTTTATACTTTCTTGAGTCTAATTAATATGTTAAAGTGGCTGATCAAGCGCCTCGTCGATCGAGGAGAATCCGGAGGTTATCTCCCGAGAGTACTGAGCCTTCTTCGAGAAGGCGTAGGAGTAATATAGCAGGTGAATATCACCCAATGGTATCTGACGCAGCGGAGAGAGATCCTCCGTTAGGGTTTGAAGGTCCTGTAATCGGTTCTATTGTTGGTTCCAAGAGGAGCGCTCCGCTCACCTCGAGAGTCTTGTTTCCGCGAGAGTTAGAAATAGAAGTAGAGGAAGTACCTGAGTCTCCTCAGTCACTTCCATCTCCTCTTCCTTCTGATTATCCGTTTGTTGTAGAGTACATTGGACCTGATTCTGCAAGACCAAAAGATCCTCTTTTTTATTCATACCTTTCGATGGCCACGACTAGGAACGCGGCTTCGGCTGTGAGTGCTGCAGGCATTCAGACCCCTGCTTCAGTAGAAGGAGGGGGCACAATTTCTATATCTACAATTGCTTCTAGTACTGCTATGTTTGGATCTAGTTCCACCCAAGCACAAGCTTCTCAATCTGGTCCCTTTTGTTTTGGAATGCCCACTAGTGGGATTCCTTCGTTTTCCTTTTCCACTGCTGCAACTGCGTCTGCACCCATGTCTTCCATGGTTAGTGGGTCAGCTTCTTTTCAGGGGTTCCCCTTTGGAACTGTGCATATTCCTAGTTCGAATCCTTCCTTAGGGTCTTTTCCTTTTACTTCTCAGACTCAGAGTTTTAACCCTTGGTCTGGAGGTCAGAGTTCGACTGCCTTTATAGGTTGGAACCCTGTATTTACAGCAGTGGGGGCATGGAATCAGTTTTACGCTGGTCAACAAGGGAATGCTTCTTTCCCTTCGTCAAGTTCTTATCAGACTTTTTCCCCTCTTTCTAACGCATGTAACCCCTATCAGGGGCTTTCCTCTTCATTCAATACTTCGGGGGGGGAACTGGTCCGGTATTTGGTAACTCTACGTTGGGAGGGGGTCCTTCTCCAAATGCTGGGTCTTTTGGCCCAACATTTTCTACGAGTTCTTTCTGCCTGGTGCCTCATCAAATCCAGGTTATTCTTTTCAGAATGTAGGGAATTCATCCCATCAAGGATGGAATCCCCAGGCTCCTCCTCGTTTACCTTTTCTGGCAACTTTGAACTTGCCAGATTTGTCGAAATTGATGAATGATCCGATCCGATATAGTCCAAGGTGGCCTCTGGTTCCTACCAAACTACCTTCAGACATTGTAAAGTTTGAAGGCAAGAATGGAGAGGATCCAGCTGATCATATCACCACTTTCCATTTATGGTGTTCATTTAACTCCCTGATCGACGATTCGATTAGGTTGAGGTTGTTTCAACGCAACTTGACTGGAAACGCTGCCAAGTGGTATATTGAGTTAACTGGGGGCAGTTTTACTACTTTTGGAGATCTGGCTACAACATTTCTAAATAATTTCCAGTTCCATTATGATGCCGGGACTGAACTCCTAGCTAATTTTAAATAGGACGATGCAACCCACATTTCTGACCATATTCAAGAGTGGCAGAGAAGGAAAAGGCTTATTAAAGCTCATATTCCGGGAGAATTCCTTTTGGAATGGTTTTTGAAATCCTTGCAGTCAGATATTTCTAAGGATGTATCCCTTTCAGGGGTATTTTCTGAGGAGCAAGCTATTTTTAGGGCCCAACAGCTTGAATTGATATATTCTCAGTTTGGAGTCCTTCATAAATATTTTCCTAATGCTCCTCGCTCCAAATTAGATTTATCCAAGACTAAACCTGGTCCTCATGGTGATGGACTTATCGGGTCGATCAATAGTGGTGCAGCTAACCTGCTTAGTCAATTGCAGCAGTTGTCTATACAATCTGCTCCTTCTGGTTAGGTTGTGCCTGCTGAGTCATCACCTTCTAAATATTTGTCGGTAAATTCCGTTCAGACTTTCGACCCAAAGGAAATCAACAATCCGGGGGGAAGAAGAAGGGACGGAATAATAAGAAAAAGGGCAAGAATGGGAAGGGTAATGCAAATAAATCCAACGAGCATGTTGGTGAGGGTCCAAAGGATAAAAATAAAGTAAAGTTTCCATGCAAGTTATGTGCTGGAGACCATCTTACTCACCTTTGCCCTAAAATTCAGGATGCGCAGTGCTTGTTAGCTCAGCAGGGTTCTTCCAGTTCCCAGGCTGTGTTGACAAACCCTTTTCCCCAAGGGCAACAGCTAATTGTTGGCGTGAATCAAAATACTGGGGCTTCCTCTGGAGGCACCCAGGAAGGGGAAATACCGTAAAACATATACATGATGAGTGCTCACGCGGATATCACTATGAAATCCCGTGATTATGGCGAAGCTGAGACTTCGAAAGCCAAGGGTGCTTCCGATGCTACTGAGCCGCTTCATATTATGAGGCCTACTGTTGAGCCTATACCTTGGATGCCAAAAGCATCTACTAAGCGTACGACGATTAATCGAAATGCTAAGGCTGCCCAGAACTACTCTATTGTGGAAGATCTGGCGCAGATTCCTTGTGCCATGTCGGCTCTTGAGGTGCTCCAGTCTTGTCCTGCTCAGCGCAGCGCTCTGTTCACTGCTATTGGGGTTTTCGATCCAAAGAAATATCTTATGATTACATTCGATATGTCTAATTTTAAAAAGAGAATCCCCCATCATATGGATTTTCATATTAAAACATCGTATCGAAAATTTAATATTTTTCGAACGGTTTTTGATGAGGGTGCTTCCACATGTGTGATGTCTCTCGCATGCTGGAAGGGAATTGGATCCTCTGCTGCCATTCCATCTGCTACTCTTCTGACTGCATTTGATGGTCATTCTCACAGACCGCATGGTATTGTCCCAGCTTTTCCCATCTGTGTTGGGGGAAAAACTGTAAATATAGAGGTTGAGATAGTTGATGCAAGCTTGGACTACAACCTTCTGTTGGGGCGAAACTTGTAGAAATTTGAATAATAGATCACTTATTCACCGAGATTATCCTAATCACACACTATTTGAGCTTCATGCATAATACATAACCTCTTCTACTATTGATCATCAATTTGCGGAATTAAAAACAATCGCATGCACACATTAAAACATAAACAATCACACATATAAACACAGGATTTATGGGAAAGCTTAAAGCTGAAAACCCCCAACTATCTGTATATTATAATGATAGAGAACATGTAACAATCATAGTACAAACTCCTCACAAGCTCTCAGCACTATCTCCAATTGTTACACACAAAACAAGCTCAGATCATACATATCACATGCTCCAATATGCTCCACCTGTTTTCCTGCCTCTATTGCGCAATCCAAGATGGATAATTGTGTGATCCAAGTTTGAATCCCACCAAGATGTACTGCGCAATCCTCATTGGCAATCTCAATCAATGTGTGTGCAAATCTCATGCACCAGTATAGTCACAACTGATAGTCACACTGCTCTTTCACCTTACCTCTCCACTGGTCTCCACTAAACTGTCCATGCACTTGAGTTAACTCATGTATTCTTTAGTTGATTTATGAGTTAATAATTAGTGAATTAATTTATAATTAATTCACACCACTCATCACTAGTGTATTAATCAGTTAGACTAATCACAACTAGTTCAACTAAGTAAAACTGAACACAGCTCCATTAACTCCTCAATCAACTCCACCAAACTCAATCACCTGAGTTCTAACGGAAGTCCATCATGCAATAGCTCAACTAAACCCTAGGAATAGTGTAATTCCTTCTTTCAGCTGCATGTGCCACATCTGTGGCTCAAACTAAAGTGCTCCAAGAGGATAAGATAATGTTTATAGTCCAAATATTATTAAGAGCTAATAATATTCGACATATCTATTTTTAGACTGGCAATCTAAAAATAGATTCCGCCCAGTATGTCTAAAAATAGAAGTCCATCTATTTTTTCCGACTTGACCAACCATCCACAAATAGCATCATGCAACTCATAGAACATGATCCATATGTCTAAAAATAGACATAGTCTAAAAATATACTTTGCGCCAAAAATAGCCTGCGGGCCCACTTAGTGAAGGCGACTCCTTTCCACTAAGCTCATCATCTTGTTGCAATCTCAACACTCCCTCTCAACAAGATATGGATTATTTGCAACCCCTATCCTGCCTCTGTGGTATTCGAATTTGCTCCTGGTGAGCGCCTTCGTCAAGATATCAGCATCCTGATCCTCCGTAGGAATGTATGAAAGTAACATGACCTTCCGCTGCACACAATCTCTGATATGATGATACCGGATGTCGATGTGTTTGGATCTATCATGAAATACTGGATTAGCCGAGAGTTTGATGCAACTCTGGTTATCACAATAAATCACAGCAGGCTCCAAGTGTGACCCGAACAACCCGACCAGGATCTTCCTCATCCATATAGCCTCGCATGCAGCCAAACTTGCTACCATATACTCAACCTCTGCTGAACTGAGTGCCACGGATCTCTACTTCTTGTTGTACCAAGAAATTGTTGTCGACCCAATACTGAAAATCCCTCCATATGTGCTCTTTCTGTCCATTGGGCTCCCTGCCCAATCTGCATCCGTGAAGCCACATAGCTTCACCTCATCCTCCTGTCTGTACCACAATCCATATCCCGATGTGCCTCTGATATAGCGCAATACATGCTTGCCTGCCTTCCAAAAGAGCTTGGTAGGCTTAACCATAGCTTGCGAAAGCTGGTTAATTGCATAGCATATATCGGGTCGTGTATTGACCAGATACATAAGCGACCCCACCAACTGTCGATAGACAGTGGCATCCACTACCTCAGCTGAAGTAGCATCCTCCTTCCTCCAACCACCAGGAAGAGGAGTGTCAACAGGCTTGCAGCCTTGCATGTTGAACCTCACCAGAATCTCCCGGGCATACTTGCCCTGAGAAACAAACAGTCCTCCGCTGCGCTGCCAAATCTCCAATCCCAGGAAATAATGAAGGATGCCCAAGTCCTTCATCTCAAACTCTCGTGCAAGATCCTTCTTGCATGAAAGTATCAACTGCTCATCGCCAGTCAAAATCAGATCATCTACATACAGTACGATGATCAACAGCTTCCCCTCCACCACAATCTGGTACAGGTTTGGATCCGCCTCACCCTTGGAGAATCCAAGCCCGGTGAAGTAGCTGTCTATCCGAGTGTACCAAGCACGAGGTGCTTGCTTCAGCCCGTACAGTGCTCTCTTGAGTCGGCACACATGCGACTCACTGCTGAAGATCTCGAAACCTTCGGTGCTCTATGTCTTCACCTCCTCCTCAATGACTCCATTGAGGAGGCAGCGATCTTCACATCCATACGATGAATGTGCCACCCCATCTGCTTGTTTGAGAGAGCTAGGATCGTCCGTATGGAAGAATACCTTACGGCAGTGCAAAGATCTCCTCATGTCGATCCCCTCTATCTGTGAAAAGCCTCGGGCAACAAATCTTGCCTTGTGCTTCTCCACACTCTCTCGTATTTCACCTTCACTTTGTAGATCCATCTTGAACCCACCCTTCGATTTCCCCTCCGGTCTCAGGACAATCTCCCATGCACTGTTTCTGACAATCGAATCATACTCTTCCACCATGGCATCTACCCATGCGGGGTCCTCCACAGCTTCCTCGAAAGAGGATGGCTTTGTCATGATACACTTTCTCACAAGAGCCATGTATCCAGTGTACCGTTCCGGTGACTGTCTCTGTCTGCGCTGTGATGTAGGTGCTCCTACAACCTTCTTTGCATCTTGAGCCAGTCGCTCAGCTTCTGTAGTGCGCTTCCGCCCTCTGATGGTTGGTGCTGCCTGAGTGGTCTCTTCCACTCCATGAACCTCCTCTTGTGGCTGATCCACATCCTGAGGCTCATCCTTAGGAACTAATAGCTCCTCATCTGCATGCAAGTGTAGCTCCCTCTCAAGAGAACACTTCATGGCTTTCTCCTCATGAAATTTGATATCCCGTCGCACAACAGTCTTGCGACTGTCTGGAAAATACACACGATAGTTGTGGGGTGTATCAGTGTACCCCACAAATATCCCAACCTCTGTAGTCGGCTCCAGCTTCTTCCTGGCATCCTTAGTCACATGAATGTAAACAAGTGAACCAAAAATCCTCAAATGGGAAATATCAGGCTTCTTACCAGAAAATGCCTCCTCGGGTGTACTCATGCCAAGTATCCTGTGAGGACAACGGTTCTGCACATATACTGCAGTATTGCATGCCTCCGCCCACAAGTGAATGGGTAGGCCCTAATCATGCAACATCGCCCGTGCAGCACCCATGATCGTTCTGTTCTTCCGCTCAGCAACCCCGTTCTGCTGTGGGTTATGAGGTGCTATGAGCTCTCTTCGAATTCCTTCTACGCTGCAAAAGTCCTTGAATTCGCCAGAGATGAATTCACCACCATTGTTGCTCCTAAGAGCCTTCACCTGCTTCCCCGATTCTTTCTCAACTAGTGCCTTGAACTCACAGAACTTTGAGTATGTCTCGCTCTTCTTCTGCATGAAGAAGATCCAGCACTCAGAAATCATCAACAAAGATCCCCTAGTACACGTGGCTGGCATCGAGAAGCTGCGGTAAGGTCCACACACGTACGTAGTGGCTGAATTCTCTCAAAAGGATATTGTCGTGGCGCGACTATCCTTCTGCGTGTGGCTTTCACCAAATTTTCCCAAGGAGTACCCCTTGCCCAGTACGTTGCCTTAGTGCCTTTAGGAAGCCCGATAAGAAATCTCTTTGCGGTATCTTCAAAGCTCCATGGTGAAGGGCCCGATCTCCGTTGCCACAACTCGCCATCCTAAACTCCACCACTCCTTCGCCTTGCCATTAACAGCGTCATCTACTGCAATTGATAAAGGTTCTTAACTTGAACCCCTATCCTCCGGGTCTCACCAGTTGCCTTACTGCGCAGGAAAGCCTTTCCCTCGCTAAAGACAGCATCATATCCCTTGTCTTCTAACATCGCCACAGAGATAAGATTCTTCTTCAATCCTGGAACATGCATCACTTCCTTCAATACGAAGGGTTTACCAGACTCCCTCTCAAAGGAAATGGTACCGATACCGGTCGCACTGTATCTACCATCATTGCCCATCTTGATGTGCACTCCAAGATCTTTCTCATCCAAATCAGTAAACAAATCTCGATCTCCTGTCATGTGAAAAGACGCACCACTGTCCAGAAACCACACTGATCCCGCCACACTTGAGACCAAGCATGCGATCAGCGAAAAATCCAGCTCAAACTGCGAGGCTAAGGCCTCTCCAGCTGCAGATCCAGCAGCCTGCTTATTTTTCTTCTTCTGCGGACAATTTGTGGCATAATGTCCGTGTTGGTGACAGTGAAAGCACTTCACCTTGGACATGTCCTGCTTCTTGCCTTTCGCACCGAAATGAGAAGATTTATTGCTCTTCCCCTTCTTTGCTTTGGCAGCCAAAGCACAATTCTCTTCATCAGAGTTCTTTGATGAAGATCCGTCCCTGGTAATCCACCTTATCTCCTCTTGCACAAGATCCGACCAAAGTCGCTCCCATCCTAGAAATTTCTCCCGACCATTGACAGAGTCCTGATAGGAATGACAACTCTTCGGAAGCCCAAGGAGAGCCAATCTCACCAAGTCCTCATCATCTACAGTCACCCCCACACTTCCCAGCTCATCCCTGCATTGGATGAACTTCGTGAGGTACTTGGGCATACTGTCGCCTTTCTCCATCTTTATGTTTATGAGTTTATCCTTGAGCGCCAACTTCCTCTGGTCGCTCTTGCTTTGGAATAAATCTATCAAGGCTTTCCACATCAAGAATGGAGAAGCCTTACCATGCAGGCTGGACACTATGTGATCCTTCACGCCCTCCAACAGAATCCTTCGACACTTTGTTGTCTTCTTTTGCCAAGCCTCAATTACGGCAGCATCGCTAGAAGTAGGCTTTGGGACTTTAGCATCTATGAACTCCTTCAACCCATTGTCATCTAGCACCGCCTCCATCCTGTCCTTCCATGCAATATAATTTGAGCTGCCCTCAAGGGCATACTCCAATCGAAATCCGTTGAAAGACATCTCAACTTCGACACCAAGAAAACACTGCTGCAAATTCGAATTCCACCAGCACAAAACTCAACCGCTTCAATGTTCTGCAATTGCTCCAATGATCAATACTGCTCTGATACCATGTAGAAATTTGAATAACTGTTAAATTATTCACCGAGATTATCCTGATCACACACTATTTGAGCTTCATGCATAATACATAACCTCTTCTACTATTGATCATCAATTTGCGGAATTAAAAACAATCGCATGCGCACATTAAAACATAAACAATCACACATATAAACACATGATTTATGGGAAAGCTTAAAGCGGAAAACCCCCAACTATCTGTATATTATAATGATAGATAACATGTAACAATCATAGTACAAAATCCTCACAAGCTCTCAGCACTATCTCCAATTGTTACACACAAAACAAGCTCAGATCATACATATCACATGCTCCAATCTGCTCCACCTGTCTGCCTACCTCTACTGCGCAATCCAATATGGAAAAACATGAGATCCAAGTTCAAATCCCACCAAGATGTACTGCACAATCCTCATTGGAAATCTCAATCAATGTGTGTGCAAATCTCATGCACAAGTATAGTCACAACTGATAGTCACACTGCTCTTTCACCTAACCTCTCCACTGGTCTCCACTGAACTGTCCATGCACATGAGTTAACTGATGTATTCTTTAGTTGATTTATGAGTTAATAATTAGTGAATTAATTAATAATTAATTCACACCACTCATCACTAGTGTATTAATCAGTTAGACTAATCACAACTAGTTCAACTAAGTAAAGCTGAACACATCTCCATTAACTCCTCAATCAACTCCACCAAACTCAATCACTGAGTTTCTAGCTAAAGTCCATCATGCAATAAACCAACTAAACCCTAGGGAATAAGCGTAATTCCTTACGGTAGCTACATGTGCCACATCAAGTAGCTCAAGGCGAAGTGCTCAATAGGATAAGATAAAGTTTACTCCAATATTATTAAGAGCTAATAATATTCGACATATCTATTTTTAGACTAGCAATCTAAAAATAGATTCCACTTGATATGCAAAAATAGAAGTCCATCTATTTTCCCGACAAACCAACCATCCACAAATAGCATCCTACAACTCATAGAACATGATCCATATGTCTAAAAATAGACTTTGCGCCAAAAATAGCCCAACGAGCCCACTTAGTGAAGCGACTTCTTTCCACTAAAGCTCAATCATCTTGTTTCATTCTCAGCAACAAAGCTGGATTTATGAGATGGATGCCATTGCATCCTCATTATTTCGGATTATTTGTTTCCCTCACGAAGGGAGGATTGTTACAGTGGATCAACTGGACTGTTCTCCTATAGACCCGAATGCATCTACTGACTCAACTATTCCAAAGTTGGATAATACCAAGTCGCCTGTTGAGAATTTAGGGGTTGGAATGTATTCTTCTTTGATGGGTACTTTTGATATTCCACCTCCTACCATTCATATAAATGCAATTTCATCCTCCAGGGCTCCTATTCGAAGAGATTTCTTCAGAACTCATTATTTTTCGGATCCTTGGACCTTGCCTTCCCCTACCTCCACATTAGCGGAAGGTCAAGTGGGTGGAATGGCATTTCTGATGTCTGCAGCTGAGATTTCTTATCAATCTATTGTTGACTCTGCAGAGTCCATTCCAGCTCCTCTTTCTCCAGAGGAGTTGGATGGCGATGTGGCTCCGGCTTGGACACTTAGTTCTTCTTCCGCCCAGGATTGCCTTGATACCACTCTTCCATCTGAAGAGGCCATCCTGGAAGCTATGACTAGTATAGATAGACCGTGGGATGATTTGCATCATCAGTATTAATTTTTACCTGATTTGAGCGAAGTTGAATCAAGTTTTCCAAGTCCTTTGTCTTCTGGTCCTGTTCACCCAGTCCTGAACCCTTTAGCACCAACACAGGTATATGCTGAAGGGAACATGGCTGTGATTTCTCCAACTATCCCGGTGAACATTTCCAGGGATCCCAATGTTATAGAGAATGTCTTCATCGGAGCTGAATGTTCCCCTGAAGAGATTCATATTTACACCGATCTCTTTAAAGAGTTTAGGGATGTGTTCGCTTGGTCTTATGAGGAAATGCCTGGTATAGATCCATCTATTGTCCAGCATGAGATCAAGACTTACAAAAATGCTAAGCCTGTGAGGCAAAAACTTCATCCGGTCAATCCTAGGAAGGCTGCAGCTATCAAAGCCGAGGTGGAGAAGCTGCTCAAGGCGGGATTTATTTTCCCTGTTCCTTTGACAGAGTGGGTTTCGAATCCTGTTCCCGTGGATAAAAAACAAGGAACAATTCGAGTTTGCATTGATTTCAGAGACCTTAATAAAGCATGTCCGAAAGATAATTACCCCACACCATTTATAGATCAGATTATCGATGAGTGTGCCGGTAATGAGATTTTCTCCTTCATGGACGGTTTCTTCAGATACATTCAGATTACTATCCATCCTGAAGATTAGCATAAGACTGCCTTTATTTGTCCCTGGGGTACTTTTGCTTACAAGAAGATGCCTTTTGGTCTTAAAAATGCTGGGGCTACGTTTCAGCGGGCCATGTCATATGCCTTCCACGACATCAAACATATTATTGAGGCATATTTGGATGATTTAGCTGCTCATTCTCGAAAGAGAATGGATCATCCTGCTCACCTCCGTCAAGTATTTGAACGATGTCGTTTCTACAAGATTAGGTTGAATCTGAACAAGTGTGTTTTCGCGGTTACATCCGGTCAGTTATTGGGATTCATTGTATCTTCGGAAGGGATTAGGGTAGATCCCTTCAAGGTTGAGGCAATACTTCAGTTGTCTCTCCCGTCCTCTATTCGCCAACTTCAAAGTCTACAAGGAAAGGCTAATTTTCTTCGGAGATTTATTGTAAATTATTCTGAAGTTACCAACGGATTTATGAGATTATTGAAGAAGGGAGTTCCATTCTTTTGGGATGACTTCGCTCAGTGCTCATTCGATGCTTTGAAAAAAGCATTAACCTCTACTCCTTTATTGAGTCCACCTGATTATAGCAGGGATTTCCTTTTGTATCTTGCAGTAGCAGAATCTACCATTGGTATGGTTCTGGTTCAGGAGGATGATGCTCTTGTAGAGAATATTATATACTACCTTAGTCGAGGATTGGTAGGACCTGAACTCCGGTATACTCCGATAGAAAAGTTAGCTTTAGTAGCTGTTCATGCTGTGCAGTGACTCCGGCATTATATTCTTCTACGAAAAACTTATGTTTTGGCAGCCACCAATCCATTTTAGTTTTTTCTCAGTAGGCGAGTGATTGGGGGAAAATACAATAGATGGATTGTAATTTTGCAAGAATTTGATCTTGAGTTTATGTCTGCCAAGTCCAAGAAATCATTGGTTTTCGTGGAATTGATCTCCGAGTTGCCCTGTGGGGAAGAGATAGTCTATGATGAATCCTTCCCGGATGAACATTTGTTTCTTATCTCTCCACAGGATCCTTGGTATGGAGATATCATTGTGTATCTTCAGACTGCGAAGTTTCCCTCTACTTTTTCGAAAGATGAGCGCCGTAAGTTGCGTCACTTGGCTAAGAATTACTTGATCATTGGTGATGCTTTATACCGTCGAGGGTTTGATTCAATCCTGAGATGTTGCTTAACTCTCAAAGAAGCTGAGGCTATGCTGAATGATTGCCATAGTGGAGCTTGTGGTGGTCATTTATCTGGGCCTTCTACAGCCCAAAATATTTTGCGTGCTGGGTACTTTTGGCCTTCGATTTTCAAAGATTGTGTGGAGTCGGTCAAAAAGTGTCATCCGTGTCAAGTTTATACTCGAAAAATGCGCGCTCATCCAGCTCCACTTTTTCCAGTCATTACTGTCGGTCCCTTTACAAAGTGGGGTATTGATTATACTACTTGTAACCCGCCTTTGGCTAAAGGTCACAAGTACATTATTGTAGTAGTAGACTACTTTACGAAGTGGGTCGAGGCTATGCCTACTTTTGGGAATGATGGTGAGACTGCAGCTCTTTTTCTTTTCAACCAGGTTATTGCTCGTTTTGGTATTCCTAGAGAGATTGTCATTGATCATGGCAGTCATTTTCAGAATAGCATGATGGCTGAGTTGGCTCTAAAATTAGGTTTCCGGCAGGAGCATTCATCTCCGTATTATCCTCAGGCCAATGGGCAAGTGGAAGCCATGAATAAATCCTTGAAGACAATTCTTCAAAGGACAATCAATAAAGCTCGATCCAACTGGCATATCATGCTATATCCTGCACTTTGGGCATACAGGACGTCAGTGAAAACTGCAACTGGCTTTACTCCGTTTCAGCTAGTTTACGGGTTGGAATCCATATTTCCCATTGAATGTGAGATTCCTTCTCTTAAGTTAGCTGTTGAACTTCTTCCTGACACTTCTAGTCTTGAAGAACGTCTCCTTCATCTGGAACATCTTGATGAGCAGCGTCGGGATGCCGCCACGATGAATGAAGCACATAAAAACCGGGTTAAAGTTCAGTACGATAAGGCGGTCAAGCCTAGGGTTTTTTCGGAAGGTGACCTTGTTTTGGTCTATGCCCAAGAAAAAGATGCCCTGGGGGCAGGAAATTTTAAGTCTATGTGGTATGGCCCCTTCATCGTTAAAAAAGTCCTTAAAAAAGGAGCATATACCTTGGTTGATTTTGAAGGAAACGAGTTGTCGGAGCCCAGAAATGGGCTCTATTTGAAAAAGTATTATGCCTAGGCTTCGGCCTGACATTTTTCTTTTGTATATAGTAGTTTTACTTTGTACATATCTGGTTGTTTTTCGATCTTTGATGGGATGGTGATGTTTTTGATCTGCTTTGGCAGGTTGTGTCGGATGTCATGAGTCATTTTGGTTTCGCCGATGGTGCTAGTAGACACACCCGGAACTTGGCTTCCACGGCTTGGGTGCTTCATCATCCATCCGGTCAGCTGTTAGTATCAAGAGGAGTCTGCATTGGTCCTGCTTCCAATAATATAGCAGAATACACTGCAGTTATTTATCTACTCTCGGAGGCAATATCTTTGGGTGTTGATTCGTTGGTAGTTTTCTTGGACTCTCAGCTGGTGGTGTCACAGTTGAACAATACTTATCGGGTTCGAGATCCATTTTTACTTCGGTTGTTCTTGAGGGTACATTTGTTACAAAGATCATTTCAATTTTTAACTTTCATTCATATTCCTCGAGTTGACAATTGGATGGCAGACTCATTAGCTAATCAAGCAATTGATTGGCATATTAATCATTCCATACAATAAAATTTAATCATAAAAAAAATCATACATTTTTATACATTTGTCACATCACATCAAAAATCACTGTATATATATCATCAGAGTGTTCCAAAAACTATACAAAATTTGGATTCATAAGTCATACAAAAATTGGGCTTATGCCCGATCATGTTCAGTCTCAAAAAATATACAGTCATCCGGTAAATCATATCTATCTACTCCTGTGGTCCCTGCCTAGAAGTTGTGTTCCTATAGAACACGATCGCAGTCGCAACTCGGCGGAATAACCGCACCCAGTCATGAGGTACTCCTACTACCCGTCTCTGGACGGCCTCAGGTAGATCTTCCACTGCAGCCATAGGCACTTGGCGGGTTAAACCCTCCAAGTTCCTCTGTACAGCATGTAGGGTTCTGTCTGAGTCTACTGTATCCGCCTCGCCTCTGCGGCGCTTATGCTGTGGGTAACCCTCAGGACAGATTGGTCCAATATCAGCATCATGATCATCATAATATGGTAAGTCATTTTGAATCCAATCAAAAACATGTTTCATTTTTTCACACATATTGAAAAAATCCAAAAAAGAAATCATATAATTAAAAAATTGCAAATCTTACCGACTGTACCCCATGCCGCGCCAGGTGGAAGGACGAGGTCTGGATTGCCACAGAAATCCATCCCGACATAGGGATAGTCTTCCACAACGATGATTTGTTCTCCCCACCATTGGAAGAACTCGTCATCCCAGGTGGTTCGGGGAACTTCACTTCCCCCTAGTCTCTTCATCAAGTTAGCCCATTGGGCAATTCTTGGGTCTCTTGGGCTGTTGATAGAAGAGATCACTTTGGGTCTCAGCCCAGGAATATTCTCGAAGAAGAATGTCATCAAGATTGTACCATACCCAAAATGTTTTGTCTTTGTTTTTCGGATGGAAGTCAATTGTTGCTTCATATTCATTAATAGAGCTGTGCACCAATCATATAAATGAGTTAAGCATTCCACAACTATACTCATTTGAGTCCTGGATGCCTGGTGTAAGGAAGCAGATCCTGCTACCCTACCAATGGTAAATAGGAGAATTTTCATGTGCAAGTCTGTTAAATCTCTGATAGCAATTTGAGTTCCAACTTTCTTGGATCCCTCTACGTAGTAGACGTGGACATAGTCTTCCACGGTAAGCCCTCCTAGTGGCTTGCCATGCAAATCTACTGGTTCCCCCCTCCAGGAGAGTCCAGTAATAAAATAGATGTCTTCCACCTCGATATGTATGGGCATTTGATCTATTATGAAGCAATCTTCTTCCGGTTCCCAATAATTCACAAGCATTTCGAGCAACCGAGCATTACTTTTCATATTTGGCATTTTGAAAAATTTGAGCAATCCGCAATTTCGGAGAATATTGAGCGATAATTGGTCCTGCATTACTTCATTGTCAATGGCACTGTGCTCATGTTCTCTCCAAGATATAGTCATCCTGAAAAATTCAATAATTTGTCCATTAGAATCGCGTTTTTTCATTTTGGGTTGCACATACGCGACTTTCTCTGTACACAGTCGCGTATATACGCGGCTTGGTCACTATAAACCCGCGTATGTGCAGATCCGTAATTTAAAGAAAATAATTCTACGGTAAAATTTACAAATTTTTACACTATGAACGGACAAAATTGATAACAAGGATGGATTAAGAGCTTACCTAACAAATTCGGTGAAGTTTGAAGGTCGATTGCTCCTGTTTTGACGAAAGAGACTTTTTCTCCAGAGCTCTTTTTCCTAATTCAGCAATTAACAATGAACCAAATGTGAGGTAACTTGTGTATTTATGCCCAAAATTGAAATTTTTATGCAAAAATTTGTTATGCTTATTTTTTCAATCTATCTTAAGTTGCATAACCCGGATGCTTGGAAGTGCCCAGATTGGTATATTTTCAGGTACATTTTGATGAAATCGAGATTTTTTTTCCAGTTCTTGATCCATGACTACTGACCCGTCATGGCAGGTATATGATCTTCACTGGCATATAGGTTAGGGAATCCACTTTCCGTTGCATTTTGCATACTAGCCTCCATTCTGATCACTTGCCATAGGGTCGATCCCATCAGGTCATGAGTATTACACCCATTTCACTCACCGATTATTTAATCATGACTTGGTGGTAGAGCCTTCCTTTACATGGGCTTCCTAGTTAGTTCCTCGCTATCACTTGTAGCCCATGCTGCATTTTATGTAGGCTCGGGAGTCCTCTTTAGTCCCGCCATGACTTATGTGTTGAAACTTCATTCTTCTTCTTCCTCACTATCATTTTTCTGGCTATTACCCTAGAGGCTCCCTGGTGTTGTTGAGTTGTATTACTGCATTGCATATTGGCTACTTGTTTATCCTGGCCTTTAGCCAGCTTCATTTGGACTTGATGTTTAAGCCAACTTTTGACCTTGTCTATCTGTACAAGTTAACCATTGCATGCACTTAGCTATCATGACTTGACACCCTTTTACCCATGGATGGAACATTCCTCTGAGTATCGCTTACCAGTTTCCACCACCTTGCATTGAGCATAGGATCGTTCCAATCCTAGGAACTAGTGCATTTGTTTCTTGATACTCGTTCTATCCATTGTACCATAGCATTCTTTTATTCTTTTTCAGGCTTATTATATGAAAAAGACAAAAAAATAAAATATAACAAAAAAGAGCGGGAACGGGATGTATCTTCGTTATTTTGATGGCAGTACAGAGTCAGTTTGTCGCCCTTGAACAAAGCACATATACTTATATATTTCCTTCATTTGGGATGGTTCTAGTTTTGACCTAGGTTCAGCCTTTACCATGTTTCACTTGTCAGTTCTCCCCCGGTTGGTTATCTCTTCCAATCATATGGAGAGTTTGTTCTGCCTCCTGCATAATAGACTTATACAGTGTCACTTTTTATTGCCATGGTCATCACGAGTCGTGCTTTTGTTCAAGGGAAGTCTAACCTGAGTCGGCCATTCTGCGGTGTCTCTTGACTCATTATTCAGTCGGCCTTCCCGGTCTTGTCAGTATCATGTTCTATCACATCAGATGTTTTGGTCTTCTGCTCGTGCTGGTTTGAGAAGGTCCCCATTGACTTCTTGCTGGTGGGTTTGTCTCTTATCGACTACGACACATTGCTCTGAGAGCAAACCTAGAGCCGCACCCTGGCCCTATTTCCATCATTGATAGGTGACCTTGTGCTCAGCATTTGATCATCATTATGGGTCTTTAACTGAGTGGTTTCCCCTGTGTTCGACGTCAACACACATTATCACACTTGGGATTTGTGCAGTACCTTGATTTCCATTTGAACCTATCGGTGGATTTCTCGCCTCTGTGTCAGCTTTCATTATTGGTTGGTTCGGAGGGTTTCTTCCGTGCGCTAGCTTCATCTTGTGCACGTCGGAAACGTACTTCGGTTTTGGTTCCATCACTCTACTTCGTCCGATTCCTTCCAAATCTTGGCCTGCGGGTTACACTCGCGCTGGACTGATGTGGGATGCCTTAATGCCTTCCTTCCAATAGATCTTTTCCCATCGACTCCGACTCATTGCTCTGGGAATAAGGTCTAGAGTCTTTTTGTCAGTACCTTAGGGTTTGCAGTCATCAGTGGCAGACTCTTCGCTATCAATAGTGGGGATTCATCATTGCCTCCTGATTGGTAGATTCTTTCAAGTGTTCGACTTCAACTCATTCATTCGCACTTGTCAGATTGTACTAGGGCACCTTGACACTCATTTTCATTATTGGTGGGTTGTCTCACGTTGGTTAACGGTATACATCATTGACCGGTAATCCAACGATTTCTCACATGGTCGACTTCAGCTCATTTATTCCCATTGTGTAGAATTGTGCCATAGTGATCGGTGAAGACCTCGGGTTGCATCAACATTTCTCGGTTCACTTTTGACAGTCCATTCAGTTTCTGCCAGTGATGTCGTCCACTCTTATATGTTGCAGTTCAGTACAGTAGCATCCTATATGTTGGCTCTCGAGTTGCGTGATTGTACCATGTGTTCCACCCCTTATGATTTGGTACCTGGAGATTCAGTTACTTTTGTGATCAGACATCCATTTTCAGTATTATTGATCAGTTTGATATATGTGATACTTGGACATTGATTCCGACTTATACTTCTGGGCCGTGCTCAGAGGATTCATTGTGTACTTTCAGTTCAACTATACTTGTATACATTCTGGATCTATTCTGTACTTTCTATATGGATATATTTTTTACTGAGCATGGGTATGCCCGCCTCAGACATGAGCTGACTCTCTGTTTTCTTTCATTGGTTTTTGGCAGGCTGAAATCTGGTGAAGTCCTCTCTTGTCCTTGCGAAGTTTTTTCTATGTGCATAATACATTTCGGCCATCATGTACCCCTTCTGACCTCATATATTAGGGGGCATCTGTTATAGCATCATTTTTCACCCTCATGTGATTCATGATTGTCTTTTTGGCCTTGGGCACCCATTCCCACAGACTTGGATAAAAGTTCATAAAAAACAGTGTTTAAAATCCCATACACGGGTATGCCCAGACTTTTCTGCGTGTATACGTGAGTCCATATATAATTTTCCGCGTATGCCATTAAAATCATTAAAAAATATATAAAATTCCCTATTTTCGAGGCTAGGTTGATGGTTATTCCAGTAATTCAACCACCCCAGCCCATGGCCAACTATTTCCAACTGATTGAAATTACTTTGAGGGAGTATAAAAGCCCCTCATGTGCATGGCCTAAGAGAGAGAGAAATTATAGATATTATACTCTATTGGAGCCCCAATTCAAGTCTGATTTCCCGTGCCTCCTGCACTTCCCATATTTTTACAGGAAACCCTTGTTTCCTGGAGATGTTCATCAGTTTATATGTCATCTCGTGTGCACAAGTCTTGAAAGTATCTTAGCGAGGCAAGGGTGGGACGGATCCGGACCACAGTCTGTTCGAAGATCGTGGAAGGATTCAGGTGATCTCTCCACTTTTTATTACTGTACATGTTGTTCGTAATGAAGAAGAACCATCTTGTTCCCGAATTCACGTGTTAATATTTGCTTGCATATGTGAAAAGATCGTTATTTAAGCATTTAGTGTTGTTTATATGATGTTTCACATGGATTACACTGACATTTAGGAGAAGTATATGCTGTACAACTAGATTTCCATGCATGTTCTTTCTTGATTTCCAAGTTGAAGAGGAAGAAGGGTTGCTGGGGGTTTGGACCCCACGGGATCTACATCAAACATAGGATTACGGGTGAGTTCTACTATCGATGTTATCTAGTTTTTAGCATACAAGTATGGTTGTGTGAGTCCTTCTTGAATAGCATGCCCTGATCTGTGGAGGTTTTGACCCAACAAACCTCTAGGGAGTTATTTCCCGAAACAAGCTCTCCCTAATTCAGCTTCCAAATCCATGATCTGTGCATTCCTGTCTTGTAGAAGGGAGTTTGCAATTCTTGTTTTATTTTCATCATCACTGTTTATGTTGATGATTTCAAATTCTCTTTCCTCCTCATGGTTGTCCTCTTCCTCCTTCATTTGTTGTTTACATTTGTCTTTCATTTGAAATGAGGAGGATGGCATGGCCCCTTTCCCTTTGGAGGCAGAAAACACATGCCTCTCTCCTCTTTAATAGGTAATGGTGAAAGGTGCAACAAGTTTTACTTGCAAAGCTTGATCACTAGTGACCTTAGGACTGTTTTTCTCCTCATGGATGATCTCTGTGTGTGCATCTTCCTTACCTTGTTCTTGGCTGCCCTTTTGATAAGTGTCCTCACTATATTTTATGCCATCATCACTATCAAGACCCTTAGGACTGTCATCCTCTCTTTTTCAATGCTAGAGGTGCCTTGATCATTGTTTGGCACATCTTTGTCTTCATGAATGTCCTCTTCTTCATCATTTGACCCACTGTTTTCACTGCCTTGCTTATGGTCTTTACCTTTAATTTCAACCTCTGTTTCATAACTTGTATCATTTTCACTTTGACTATGTTCACTGCCTTCAGAATTTTTACCTCCACCATTATGCATACTGTCCTTTTGGCTGAGTTCCTTTTCACTATTTAGTCCATTTTTTACTCTTTTTCCTTGACTGTCACTAGTTTGTTGATTGTCACTAGGCTCACTGTTTTTGCCTCTGTTTTCTTCTTCATCAACATTTTCTTCTTTGTCACTGTCTTCATTAATTTCTTCTTGGTCATTTTTCTCTTCCTCACTGTTGGTTTCTTTGTTATCTTCCTCTCCCTCACTATGTTCTTCATTTGCATCATATGCCTCCTCCCCACTGTCTTCATATGTATTCTTAGTGTCATTTTCTTCATCATAAGACCCACTGTTTTGGCTCTTTTGCTCATTATGGGGCTCACTGATTTTAACTTTGTTTTCTTCTTTATCAACACACTCATCTTTGTCACTGCTTTTATTAATTTCTTCTTGGATATCTCCCTCTCAGCCACCTTCCTCTTCTTCAATTTTTTCTTCATTTTCATCATCCTCTCCCTCACTACTTTCTTCATTTTCTGATTTCTTAGGGGAAGGTGAATGAGGAAGGTCTATTTTTGGAAATGATTCATATATGAACCAAGGTCAATGGAGGGTGATGGAGGTGTGTGAGGAGGATTTCAAGATGATGATGTCAGACTTTGCAGAGGGATGGGTTGTGGAGTTTTGAAATCATCATGGGCGATGAAAACCTCCCAGGGAATGCCTCGTTGTTCTATTTGGTGTGAGATAATCACTTTGATTAGGGAATGATGAAAAAGGCTTGAAATTTTTTGGGATGGAGGCCTTTTTTGCATGATGGAAGACATTTTCTCAATGCTTTGGCAAAGGTAGTAGGGCATATGTAGCAGCTTGGTTCTAGTGAAATGCAGGAGGAGTCTTATGTGGTAGGAATAGACTCTGGAGAACCTACCCTCACTGGTGAAGTATTTCATGATGATCTTTATTAGGAGAGAATATATGTCCAATAGATGAGAGAAGGGTAACATGGTTTTGCAATCAGTTTGACAACTTGGTTTCAAAAATGGGCGGTAGTGGCTTAGGTCTAGATGCTTTTGTTTGAACCACCTTTCTCCTATACAAGGTATTCCAATGGCCCTAGAGATGGCATAGGTGGTCAACTCAAATTTTACCCTGGCTAGGTGTACTTGATGTTTATGAAGGTTTAGGGAAAAGATCTTGGTCAACTGAGGGTGACTCTGGATCTTTTGTACCTTTTTACATAATTCATAGCATCCCAACTCTTGAAAACAGGCCAAAATAGTAGGGGAGGTTATCACTTTCCGCTCTTAAAAAAGGCTCGTAGGAGTTATAATGGTGGAGAATACATCTCTAACAAATTCATGAACTTCTGCAGCAAAGAAGGAATTCGAAGAGAACTCATAGTGCCTCATAACCCACATCAAAATGGGGTCGCAGAGAGGAAGAACAGAATGATCGTGGGTGTAGCATGAGTAATGTTGCATGATCAAGGCCTATCAATGCATTTGTGGGTGAAAGCATGCAACATTACGGTTTATGTGCAAAATCGTTGTCCTCATAGAGAACTTGGCATGAGTACACCTGAAGAAGCTTTCACTGGTAAGAAACCAGATGTTTCACACTTTAATATTTTTGGCTCATCTGTTTATGTGCATGTGACCAAGGATGCCAGAAAGAAGCTGGAGCCAACTGCTGAGGTTGGGAATTTTTTGGGGTACACAGAAGCAACCCATAATTATCATGTGTATTTTCCAAATAACAGAATGACTATTGTGTGATGGAATATAAAATTTGATGAGGGGAAAGCCATGTTATTGTCGCTTGAGAGGGAGATGGACTTGCATGCAAAGGAGGAACTATTGGTTCCCAATGATGAGTCTCAAGATGTGGATCAACCACATGAGGAGGTTCATGAAGTGGAGGAGTCCACTCATGCAGAGCCATCCATCAGAAATGGCAGAAGGCAAATCACGAAAGATGATAGGCTGAGACTTGACGCTACACAGAATGTAGGATCCCCTAATTCACAACGCAGACAAAGATAGTCTCCTGGCCGATTTACTAGATACATGGCTCTCATGAGAAAATGTATTGTGACTGAACCATCTTCCTTTCAGGAATTAGTGTAGGAGTCCACATGGGTAGATGCAATGGTGGAGGAGTATGACTCCATTGTTAAAAACAGTGTTTGGGAAATTGTTCCAAGGCCAGTTAATAAATCAATGGTAGGTTTGAGATGGATCTACAAGGTAAAGCAAGATGTTGATGGGAGTGTTGAGAAATACAAGGCCATATTTGTGGCCCAGGACTTCTCACAGATCGAGGGGATATATTTTGAAGAGACCTTTGCACCTGTCACAAGGTATTCTTCCATAAGATCCATCCTTGCTCTCTCAGCATAGATGGGTTGGCACATTCATCAAATGGATGTGAAAATTGTGTTTTTCAATGGGATCATTGAGGAAGAGGTGTACATAGAGCAGCCTGAAGGTTTTGAGATCCTCAACAACGAGTCGCATGTGTACTGACTCAAAAGAGTGATGTATGGGCTGAAGCAAGCACCCCATGCTTGGTACACTCGAATAGATGGCTATTTCACCGAACTGGGCTCCACCAAAAGTGAAGTAGATGTAAACCTATACCAAATTGTGGTGGAGGGTAAGATTTTAATCATTTTTATTTAGGTTGGTGATTTAATATTGACTGGTGATGAGCAGTCGATACACTCATGCAAGGAGGATCTTTCAAGGTTGTTCGAAATGAAGGATATGGGCCTCCTTCATTATTTCCTTGGATTGGAAATATGGCAGCGATATGGTGAAAGTTTTGTATCTCAAGGCAAGTATGAAAGGGAGATACTGAGTAAGTTTCACATGGAGGGTTACAAACCCATGGATATGCCTCTTCCAGGAAACTGGAGGAAAGAGGATGCTACTTCTGGAGAGGTAGTGGATGCTACTATCTATCGACCATTAATGGGTTTGCTAATGTATCTAGTGAACATGATACCAAACATTTGCTATGCGGTTAACCAACTGAGTCAAGTTATGGTTAAGCCTAACAAGCTCTTTTGGAAGGTGGGTAAGCATGTCCTGAGATACCTGAGGGGCACATTAGAGTATGGTTTATGGTACAGATAGACATATGGAGTGAAGTTGCATGGCTTCATGGATGTAGATTAGGTTGGAATTCCAATGGACAGAAAGAGCACATCAGGGGGGGATCTTTAGTATCGGGTCTACAGTTGTTTCTTGGTACATCAGGAAGCAGAGATCTATGGCACTCAATTCAGTAGAAGTGGAATACATGGCGGCGAGTCAAGCTTCATGTGAGGCTATCTGGATGAGGAATATCTTGGTTGGTTTGTTTGGTTCTCATATGGATCCGATAGTGATTCATTGTGATAATCAGATTTGCATTAAAATCTTGATTAATCCAGTGTTTCATGATAGATCTAAGCATATAGATATCTAGTACCATCATCTCAGATATTGTGTGCAGAGGAGAACCATGTTGCTTCAGTACATTCCTACAGAAGATCAGGATGTAGATATTCTGATGATATGCTCACCAGGATAAAATTCGAATACCATAGAGACATGATCAGGGTGAAGGATAATCCCTTTCTTGTTGAGAGGGAGTGTTGAGATTCAACAAGAAGATCCTAGTGAAAATTAAGCACCTTCACTAGGATGGACCCTCGGGCTATTTTTAGGTGTATTTCTATTTATAGATGCATGAGAAAATTCTATTTATAGATGCATGTATGCTATTATTATCCCTTAATAATAGTTGGAAAATAAACTATATTCTATTCTCAATGTGGACTTGGAAATAGTTAACTAAAGTGGAAAATCAATTAGCTATAATAATTTTGAGTTAAGAGGTTGGTTGGTGGGACATTCAGGTTGACTTAGTTGTAACTAAGTGATTCGAAGTTGTAACAGAGTTGGAAGTGCAGTTGTGCAAGTTGTAAAGTATTTTAACTCAGTTAAGTGAGTTAAACTTAGTTGTGCTAGTTGTAACTAAAGATACACTAGTGAGAGATCAAATGAATTAATTATTAATTAATTCACAATCAGTGGTCTCACATGAAACTGAAGATTTACTACTATTAATTGCATGCATGTAAGATCCAGTCAAGACCCAGTTTAGTTCTATGTGAAAGGGAAGTTGACTATCAGTTGTGACATTATCCGCTTGCACACATGCAACCAAACACACATGGGATGTGCCCATGAGGATTGCATAGTCAAGGCAGGCAGGATTACACTCATTCAGGGATTGCTATCAGCTGGGATTACACAGTGGAGGCAGGCTATCTGGAGACAATAAATTGGCTAAGGAACTTGCCAATTTTTGTATTACAGTGTGAGATATTTATCTCATGTACTGAGAGCTCTTGGATTTGAGCTTTGTATGTAATTGTTTCATGATCCATGATATAATATACAATAGAAGATAGTGGGGTTTTTAGCTATAAGATTTCCCCGGTAAAATTATTTTTGTTGTGTGTGATTGATCTCTCTTCATCATATTGTAATTTCCGATTGTGTTTTAAATTTCCACAAAGATAAGTAGAAGTGATTCTTTATTTAACAATAGCATATTATTAGATAAGGAGAATCTAGGCAATACATGTATTTTTTATTAAATTTCTACACTATATAACCAAATGTCAAGAATAAGCTAGAGCCAATAGTAGAGTTGGGGATATTTATGGGGTACACTGATACACCTCACAACTATCAGGTGTACTCTTCAGCAAACAAAATGATAGTCACTAGAAGAGATGTAAATTTTGATGAAGACAAAGCCATGCAATTGTCCCTTGAGTGGGAGCTCAAGTTGCATGCAGTTGAGGAGCTCTTGGCTCCAAAGGATAAACCTCAAAATGTGGATCAGCCACAAGAAAAGGAACAGAGAGTGGCAGAAACCATGCATGTAGAGCCATCTACCAGAGATGGAAGGAAGAGCACTAGAGAGGCTGAAATATTATTGTTGGATGTGAGAGAATGTGGGACCACCCACATCACAACGCAGACAGGGAAGGTCACCAGAGCGATACATTGGATACATGGCTCTTATGAAAAAATGTATTGAGATAGAACCATCCTCTTTCGAGGAATTAGTGAAGCAACCAGTGTGGTTTGATGCCATGGTTGAGGAGTATGACTCCATCATCAAAAATAGTGGATGAGAATTTTTCCCAAGACCAATGGGGAATTCAGTTGTAGGAGCCAAATGGGTCTACAAGGTGAAGCAGGAAGAATATGGGAGTGTGGATAAGTACAAGGCTAGATTTTTGGCTAGAGGGTTCTCTCAGGTGGAGGGGATTGACTATGATGATACATTTTCACCAGTCACAAGGTACTCACCTATTAGATCCATCCTTGCACTCTCAACACAGATGGGATGGCACATACATCAGATGGATGTAAATACAACCTTTATTAGTGGATTTATTGGGGAAGAAGTGTACATTGAGTACTCAAAAGGTTTTGATACCTTATAAAGGGAGTCACATATGTGTAGAATCAAGAGAGCATTGTATGGGCTAAAGTAAGCACCTCGAGCTTGGTACACCAGAATCGACAATTATTTCATTGGGTTGGGCTTCACCAAGAGTGAAGAGGATGCAAACCTATATCATATTGTAGTTTATCGTAAGATTTTTATTATTGTACTTTATGTCGATGATATGATACTGACATGTAATGAGCAACTCACAAAGTCTTGCATAGATTATCTTGCAAGATAATTTCATATCATAATGAAGGAAATGGGGCTCTTGCACTATTTCCTTGGATTGGAAATATGGCAAAGATATGGGGATATATTTGTATCTCAGGGAAAGTATGCCAAGGATATTCTAAGGAAGTTCCACATGGATGGAGGCAAACCCATGGAGACTCCTCTTGCAGTAAACTGGAGGAAGGAGGATGCTAATTTGGGCGAAGTAGTGGATGCTACTTTTTACTAGAAGCTTGTGGGTTCACTCATGTATTTGGTGAACACATGACCCAACCTATGCTACACAGTTAACCAACATAACCAAGCTATGGTTTAGCCATACAATATATTTTGGAAGGCATAGAAGCATATTTTGAGATATCTCAGAGGCACTATAGAGTAAGGATTATGGTACAAACAATCAGAGGGAGTGAATCTTCAAGGTTTCACCGATGTAGATTGGGCAGGGAGTCCATCCAACAAGAAGAGAAAATCAGGAGGAATCTTCAACATAGAACCAACAACATTTTCTTGGTATAGCAAGAAACATATATCAATTGCACTTAGTTCAGAAGAGGCATAGTACATTGTGGCCAGTCAGGCAGCATGTAAGGCCATCTGGATGAGGAAGATACTTGTTGGTTTGTTTTTTCAATAGATGGATCTGAAAATGATACATTGTGATAAACATAGTTGCATCAAACTCTCTGTTAATCTAGTATTCCATGACAGATCCAAGCATATTGATATCTAGTATCACCATCTTAGAGATTGTGTTTAAAGACAAATTATATCATTAGAGTACATTCCCACGCTGGAGAGGGATTCAGACATATTGACGAAGGCATTGGCAAGAAGAAAATTCGAATTCAACATAGGCAGGATTGAGGTAGAATATAATCCCTTTCTTGTTGAGAGGGAGTTTTGGAATGGCACCCCAAGGGGGATTTTTATTTAATTTTCCCTTAATTAAATTGGAAGAGAAATTGTAATAACATATAATGACAACTTGTATTAGTTAAATAAGTCAGAATGACTAAGTTATCTTAGGAAAATTGAGTTGAGGGTAAGAGGGTAGGCATTTAGAGTTCTCCCATCGTTTAAGGGGGTCTAGTTACAGTTATTTATGAGTTGAAATTAGTTAACTCAAGAAATTGAGTTAAAATCAATTTAACTAGTTCTAACTGAGTGATAAGCTAGTGAGAGGTCAAGTGAATTAAATCTAATTTAATTCACAAGTAGTGATCAATCAATTAACTGATAATGGGCTATAAATAGTTGTTGCATGTTAGTTCTAAGGAAGGCCTAGTAGATACTGAGGTTAAAGGGATGATAACTATTAGTTGTATAATTAGAAAATTGTGCAAGTCAATTATAGAGTCATGCGGAGGCCAAGAAAGCATCGCACAATCAATTGGAAGGATTTTCCTATTTAATAGGGGCTTAATTACTCCAAGAATACATGAGAAAGCTAGATTCAAGAAGGATCAGAGTGAGACAGTCAGTAGAGTGCATAGGTTTCTCAGGAAGGGAAATGAGATTGTATTTTTTCATGATATTGACTTTATACAATATACATATAGTGGGGTTTTGAGAAAAAAAAAATTCCCCATATACATCTTGTGTTGTGCAATTGTGTTTTTTTTCCGTAAATTGTATAAGGATTCAGTTTCTTGTTTTAGTACATTAATATCAGTTTGAATCCCTTGGTTAGATTTTCTACATACGAGCTGCCGATTTTTGAAAAGTGTAACTAGGTTTGGTCTTCATAATGACATGTAATTGTGAATTTGATAAATGATGTAATAAAATTGTTATTAATATTTGCTTCATGGGTTTCATAAGGAAGTGATTTTATTTTTAGTTGCCTCTCATTTGAGAGAATTAGGATTTACCATGTAAATTCAAATAATTAATGTCATATATGAAGAGCTCTTCTTGAACATGTGTCAAATTTATATTAGTCTATATAAGTGTCTAGAAGCCCTCAAAAGACAAACACAATCTCTCTTGTGAAGTCAACCTCAAAACGAAGATA
This sequence comes from Pinus albicaulis, assembly GCA_034641835.2. Taxonomy (NCBI): domain Eukaryota; kingdom Viridiplantae; phylum Streptophyta; class Pinopsida; order Pinales; family Pinaceae; genus Pinus; species Pinus albicaulis. The sequence continues at coordinate 114,064 of JAXQQM020074683.1, forward strand.
AGAAGCATTCATGTCAGCTCACATAAAAATACATGTCCATTCAGATGCTAAGGCCAACTTAAATGTATGATCAAATTACTTTATAAAAGAGGTTAGGCTCCTGTCATTTCCTGATCAGGAGATCATGTGTTATGCTCAAAATTGAAAGTGCTAAAAACTGTACCGAACCTGAGTGACCGAAAAGGTCTCGTCGTTGTGATTATGGTGTCACAGACGGTTTGGAAAATTGATGTCGTATGATGAAGATAACACATTCTATTCGTTTTCCTAAACAACTAAAATTTTTGTGGTAGGAGTGACTAGGATGCCCAGTCCACATGCAATTATAGTCAGCAGGTGGCATATACTTGGAATATTCCTTTTTCTAAAATCCAATCAGATCTCGCACGTGGTGCAACCAGGACTGTTGGATGAAGATGTACGTACTTATATTTGGTTCTTTGGATGGGTGACACGTGGCCAGCCCAAAGGCTACCACGTGTCCCTAGGAGGTTTATGTAAAATTATGTGAGGTCCGGGGGGTTCGACCCCATGACCTCCAACATGCCAATAAAGCCCTCCACCATCTCCACTATACATTGTTTCTTAACTCTATAGTGTTGCCACTTTAACTTAAAATGTAATGTTTTACAATTTAGATGGGGGGGGGACCACCAACGGTCCCAACCCGCCAGTGGTCCCAAGGTTGTTGGTCACATGTAATATGGTAACTGCGACATTAAACCTCCAACCGGTGGTTTCGTGGACAAGGTCACATGTCACGCAGTGACATTAAACTTCAAGTGACGGTTTCTAAACGGTTTTCTGGGCAGCTATTCTGGGGGAGATTGAAGAGTTGTCACATGCACAATTTTGGTGGTTTTAAATGCCACGGTATTCAGAACAATGATGCCTCTGAGTTCCACACTAATGGGGAGTTTAATACAAACTGTAAAACCGTGGAGTTTAAGGCGGGGGGTTGGCATGTGAAAACCCTGCCCTAACCATTTGCATTAAAATGAAACGGTCTATTCCAATGAGATTTGTGGAGGTGCCCTAAATTTGGGGGTGTTAACCAAAATTAACTCCAGTTATATGCAATTCTCCACTTTTAGTGGAATTTTTCTAGCTAACATTGGGAAAAGGCTTTGGGAGGTCAATTTTCAACAAATTTGGGTGAAATAAGAGTCTACCTAGACTAATTTGAGCATTCTGGAGCCACTAATGCAGAGAAAACAACCATTAGAGGCTTTTAAACACATGTATTTGCAAATTTGAGCATAATTACAAAGAGGGACATGCCATTGGGAGTTGGACCAGTAGATGTAGCCCAGGATGGGTGAATTGCTTCATCATGCCTGCTGTGTAAAACTTATGTGTGATGTTATTTCTCTATTATACATTGTTGTACAATGTTATTTAGGCTTATTTTCATGCTTAAAACTCACAAATTCATCTATGTTTCATGGTTAAAAAACTCATTCCTTAAGCAAACAAATGGAGACAAATTGTACATGTTTTTATTACTAAAAGGACACTTAGCACAAAAAACTAACACACTCCTTTCAGATCATTTCCACAATCCAGAAGAAATTCAAACATTTTTGGATGAAGAGAAGTAGTAATGAGTTTGGTCACTAAGAAATTCAGATCTTTATTTAGGATAAATTACCATAGTGGTATTATGGTCAAATTGCAAGAGACATAGTTCATATTATCACAGAAAGATGGCTCAAATATATACATCTAAGGAGCTCGGGTTTCGGTGTAGGAATAGGTCTCAAACTTCTCTGAGATATATTCCAATCTTGGCATACCACAGTGACATTACCTCTATCTCAGGATAATGTATCTCGGTACAGTGGTCTCAGTGATGTAGTGGTGCTAATGGTCTCTATTGAGCTACATTTTTGTCCATGTTTTTACGATTTCTATCAAATAAATACATACTTGTACCTAGTGTTTTTTCATTATTAATCCATTATGTTGTTAATTAGAGGAATTTAGAAACAATAGCTATTAATTTATAAACTCTTGTTATTAGTTAATATGATGAGTGTTTTTAATAAATTCCTTCTTAGTTGCAGGAAGGTTCGATGCAGGAATGCATTTGAGTACGAATTCACCAAATACATAAAAGCAGTAGCTGGGTAGTTGAGTACGAGATTGATGTACGTGAAAATATCAATTTAGCGACCAAATGGAGTAGAATATCTAACTTACGAGACGTGGGTTTTGTTCATATCACCATGTTTCATATTACCCAGAAACCATTTGGAAAAATTCAGCTTCGTGAAGGAGTTATCGTCAGGGGAATATTCCACTCAAAACCATTTCTGAACGTGAATGTATTAGGTCAATTCGGATCCGGTTTTTTGTAGAACGGTTTTGGTTGAAAACTTCAAACCTGGCTAGTTTGGTCTTCAAATTATAGTTTCAAATTGAATTCATGAAACCTTTTTGATACAAATGGTGCTGGCATATTCTCTATCCTTGGAAAACTGAGCTTATGGTTTATGAACAGTGGATCGTCCTTCAACTTTAAGAATGTTTGATAAGATTTCTAGCATCATCGAAAGGAAAGAGTATTGTAGTCTTTATAGATTATGATGGGACACTTTCTCCTCTTTTTAGAGGGTATTGAGGCATGCCGCAACTCCTTGGGCTTAGAGAATACTTTATTAAAGTGCTTGGGTGCTATTAATATGTCTATAGTGCTCATTGATGATGGAATTCACTTTGATAAAATATAGGTTCGTTCATCTATTTCAGTCAACCTTGAAATCGCAAGCCAAGGTCGTTGTTGCCTTTAATGGTGAAGCCGCTAACGCAGGTGGTCTTAGTATAAATTGATTGGTGAAAATTCAAAAGTGCGTAAGATAATATTTATAAAGATTTATATGCTAGGAAGCCCGTACGCATTGGTAACAACATAGTTATTGACCACATATTTAATCTCCGCCTTTGGAAGTGGTCTTACTTTTGATTTCCCCACGCAAATAAATACAGGTTTTGGAGACAAGGACGTGGACTTGAAGCTTTCAAACACTCTTCATATTCAGCCAATCTTAGGAGATGATCAATTCAAAAAGTCTCACATTATGCTTCTTCATGCATCCTATCTCTACCCAAAGGAAGCATCCATTGCGCTCGAGGGCACCGTTGATGAAAGGACGGCTTCTCCCTATACCGTGAGGTTGTGTTCGAGCATTTAGTGCGGGTATTAGAGAATGGCGAACCGAGGTTATTCACAACAACTCTAGCTCGAAGGGAATTATCTCAATACTACACAATATTTCCCCCTATCATTCATGACCATGTCACTACGAATCTCTATTTACGATTGGCCATATTAACGCTTGTGAAATAGTGAAGTTGAATTTGTAGTCAACGCATGCAATCGCGTAGCTCTTGTCACACAAAATCTAGAGCCAACAATGCATGTGAATTCCAGGTTTGTAGGTGCCATAATCGGCCTCATCCGTTGGATGCATGGTGACAAATAACACCTAGCTTCCACCAGCTATACGAAGTTTAAATTTCTTCCATAAGCCGGATTACACCAACTCAAACCGAAATTAGAAACAAAATCTCATTGTTCCGATTTTTGTTTAATTCATATCAAACCTAATCCTAAATTTATGTTTTGTAACTATCGATTTTTGATCGAAGAAATGTTGCTGCTGTATATATGAAGGAGAGCACTGTGCACAGAGGCAAGTAGGGCATTCGCCCATCAAATATTCCATGCAAATTCAATCATATGACCACCAACAACAACCACAGTTTATTTCCAACGCACCATTAAGTTTCCTCCTCCATGGTCCCAACCGTATTTGCAACCTTTCCCTAGCCTTAATCTATACCCTACCCCTAATACATACCCTCATCCATACCCTCCTAGTCCTAATCCAAACCTTTTTAATCCATACCCTAACCCTAGTTCATACCCTAATCCATACCCTCACCCTAGTTCATATCCATACCCTAACCCTAGACCTAACCCAAATCCACCCCCTAGACCTAACCCTAATTCTAATTTAAAATCGAGACCTAACCCTAGTTCAAAGCCTAACCCCAATCCAAATCCAAATCATAGGCCAAGCCTTAACCAAAAACCTACCCCAACCCATATTTTAAACCCTAATCTGAACCATGAGGTTGCACAAGAGTTTGAACCACCTATTCTTTCCGTTGATTCCCATATTGAACATAATGTTACATCTTCCATGTTGGAAAAGGGAATGAATTTGGAAAATTTCCCCATTACCATAGAAAATTCACCCGAGAAGATGTAATTCAGAGACCACTAGAGGAGAAATATTTCATTGGAACTTATTCTAAAAATTTTGTTGAAACTCAAAACCCTAGAATCTCTCTCAACCATTCTTATCAATTTGAAAAGCAAATATTTGAGCCTGAACTTGAGGGATTTATCTTTTCTCTTTCACCAGATTCTTTGTGCCTCCAAAAGAGTGACTATCAAAATGTGGAAGACTTGCATCAGTTGGAGAATCCTAAATATGTGGATTCCATTGAATCCTGGTTTCAAGCAGTCATCAAGCCATATTATTTCCTCAACATTCGGAAACTCTTGGTACCATATCAATTGAAGAAACTGGTTTCTCATGCTTTTGTATGTCTTGAAGTCTATTCTTTAAAACTGAGTGTGAGTATAATCAACATTTTGTTACGCACATGGCTTCATTGGAAGTACTCCTATACTTAAACGAGAGTCTTTCACCTCTTAGGGGAAAATAGGGTAGGAGAATAAATGAATAAAGCAGTTACAATGCTATTAGGATTTTGAATTTTAAATCATGGCTATTAAAAGTACTTTGATCCACATTAGTTGTTAACACACACATTTGTGACAAATCTTGTTGAGTACAATTCACTCTAATACCTTATGATTTTGCAAAAGTAACCATGATTAATCACTCTAATGAGTTGTCACCTTGGATATATATTTTCAGTTTCCCTTAGAAGGTACTATTGGAAAACCCCCTATGGTGGACCACTTTTATTAAGATCATAATGAGCTATTTATGAGAACATCTAGCATTATTAAGTCAAAGAATCTTTCAGTCATTGTCTGGGATATCTTTAACAAGTCTTTAGTGTAGTGAAATTAGCCAGCAATGATTAGTCATTAAAAACTTTTCACGCCATCCTGTACTCTTAAGGAGTAGATCTGTCTCCCCACTTATTAAGTAACCTTTAAGGTTAATCATAATCAAAGTTTAGAAAATATTTAGGGGAAGATAGGAGGTCTCGTGATGAGCCAACCTACCATGATCATGATACCTAGCATGCATGACATTACTGTTGTTGGTCACCAAGCCAGAGTAATGGCTTTCAGCCAAAAAGCTGGAAGGTAGGAGGTCTCATCATGAGCCAACCTGTTCATTCATGTTACTTCTTGTGAGTGGCACTGCCATCAGCTGGTTACCAAGACAGGACAGTGGCCTTCATCTAAAAAGTCAAATAAGCTAACTCTGAATCTATATCTAGTAAGTGGGATACTGACATTTCTCTAGGTTAAAAGACATCCCTGTCAAGGTTATGGACACCTGCGGGCAGCAGGGCCATGTCTGTGGTATTAAATTTAATTGCATACTATGATTTTCTTGGTTATCCTTCTCTTTCCCTAAGACTCGTCCTTTTTCTTGGACAATGGTTTTAAGACAATTTGAACATGATGCTTTGAGTTCTAACTTTCAAAAATCAAGAAACGTTGAATGATGTGGTACCCTTAGTGAAGGTAATCCTTTGTACTAGATTAAAAGGAAATTTATTTTTGCATCCGGATAACAATAGAATTTAGAGCGTTCAATAAAGATGTTGCTAATTGGTATCATAACTCACTTTAATTCTCATGGTATTCAGAGTGATGAAATACTCAATGATGACTACTCACAAGGTGTTGGTTGCCGACAATGTGTATTGATTATACTTGCCTCTAAATATGTGATGCATGACCTAGGTATGAGATTGTTATCGTAGGTGCAGGAATATTGTGTTAGTATTTTGAAATTTCACCTCTTCAGTAAAATTTTATTTTCATCATAAGACTTTGTGCAGAAACAAAATAAGGAATTCATCTGGGACAAGGCAACAAGTATGTGCAACACTATTTTCTCCATAAATGTTACTTTTGGTACCTGATCTTGTTTGATCATTTCACATGGTTTAAGCTGGTACTGTAATAGTAATGTCATGGGTTAATGAATGCATTACAATATCAAGCATCTTCATCCTTGTTAAAACCATTGCTGAAATTTTCCCTACCTTATTTCACTGTCTTAAAGGTTTTCTTTGCATGAGGACATGGAAGAAGTTCAATGTGGGGGGATGTTGAGCTACATTTTTGTCCATGTTTTAACAATTTTTCTCAAATAAGTACACACTTGTGCCTGGTGTTTTTTCATTATTAATACATTATTTTGTTAATTAGAGGAATTTAGAAAAAATAGCTATTAATTTATAAATTCTTGTTATTAGTTAATCTGATGAGTGTTTTTAATAAATTCCTTCTTGGTTGCAGGAAGGTTCGGTGCAAGAATGCATTTGAGTACAAATTCACCAAATGCATAAAAGCAGCAGCTGGGTAGTTGAGTATGAGATTTATGTAGGTGAAAATGTCAATTTTGTAACCAAATGGAGTAGAATATCTAAATTATGATAGGTGGGTTTTGTTCAGAGCAACATATTTCATATAACCGAGAAATTGTTTGGCAAAATTTGGCTTTGTGAAGGAGTTATTGTAAGGGGAATATTCCACTGAAAACCATTTCTAAACGTGAACGTATTGGGTCAATTC
>JAXQQM020085703.1:0-28209 GCA_034641835.2 Pinus albicaulis
GGGAAAGGTGGGTCCCCTAGGTAGAGGGAAAACTCTCGGGCACGGTCCTGTGGAGGAAGAAGCCCCGGGGAGCGAAGAAGGGCTTAAGAGATCGGTAGAAGGAAAAGATAAGGGAGGGAGAAAAAGGGGAATCTTGATGCGATTAGGGGGCTAAAGAGCTTGAGGCACAGACATGATCACATGGAGGAGAAGTGACCGAGGGGCTAGGGAAAAGGAGGCCAATCGCATCGGTGGGTGAGGGAAGCAACGCGATGAAGGGTAATACTTATCGATGCGATAGGATTTTGGGGGCTTGGTCATATGGTGGGAAGGGGCTAGAGCTCAAACCTCCATGAGCTTTAAAACCCAAATTTATAAAGGCTGAAAAAGGCAAAAAACGAGAGGTTGTTTGGATTTTTGAAGTTCGCGAGGCTTTAGAAGAATACATGCATGTGAGCGAAGGAGGCGAAGGACTTTTAAGCCCTCGAGGCCTTAAACCTTGAATTGTGAAAAGATTTCTTTTTAGGCCAAAATGGGTTTTTTAGGCTAATTTTTAGAAGTTCCGATAGGTAAAGAGGGGTATTTTTAAATCATAAAAAGGATTTTTATGAGTTTAAAAGGCATGTTTGAAGGTTTTTAAGGATAATGAGGGTAAAATGAGAAGGAGGAAAGGGGATTTTTCAAAGGAAAATGGTCTATTTTCAGAGGGAAATGGACTAATAAAAACAAGGATAAATAGCATGAAATGAGATTTTTTCTTTGAAACAGCAACATAACCCTTTAGGAGACATAGAGGAAGATTTTGGTGAACTGACAGACTCAGAATGATGAAGGCAGTGAGATTTATAAAACTCACAATGCTTCTTTGAAATATTATTTCTAGAAATCTAGGATTGTCAACTTAGTCATATTTAGATAGGATCAAAATTATGGATGACTAACAGGGATTCGTAATTAATCATAAAGAAAATAAATGGATATTATTCTCGCTTATAATCCTAGATTAGCCAAACATACGCAGATACATCATCGATTTAACTCATGATTTATTAAATGTAAGTTTGCTTATACCAGTAAATGTTAAACATCATGATACTCATATCAATTGCTATAATTAAATCACACAACTAACGTAGCAGTATTACTGCTGAGATAAATATAGATTAATTATTCCATATAACCTCGCAATCGACATATTTTATCTCAAGATGAACATATTTACCATTTTTTGAATAATGAGGAAGAATTTCAAAATTGTAAAATAGATACAGACTGTAATATACATTCAGATTTTGATTGTGAAATAGATAACATAGATATACATAAATTTAACAAACCAACTGTATTTACTTAATCTGATATGGATAAGTTAGAGAATATAGATATTGAGCAAATCATTGAAGAAGAAATTGACATGTTAGATTTGAAAGATAATTTTTTTCCTAAAGGTTTAACCCCTTTGGAAGACCTTTTTTATTCTAATGATGTGCCTAAAAAGCCAAAAATGGGACCAGTTAAGTCTGACATTGAGGAATGTAACATTGGGACATAATTAAAACCAAAAATGATTAAATTGTCTAAATCTTTACCTCAATAAGAAAATGAACAATACATTGATCTTTTAAAGGAATATCAAGATGTGTTTGCTTGGAGTTATGAAGATCTTAAAGCTTATGACACAAACATAATCCAACACAAAATTCCCATAAACGATGATCAAAAGCCATTCAAACAAAAATTGAGAAGAATTAATCATGTTCTATTACCTTTGATAGAAAAGGAAGTAAAACGCATGTATGATGCTCAAATTATTGCACCAATCAGATATTCTGATTGGGTTTCAAACCTAGTACCAACAAGAAAGAAAACATGTGAAATTGGGTTATGTGTTGATTTTAGAAATCTCAACAAAGTGTCTTTAAAGGACAATTACCCTTTACCAAAGATGGATCATATATTACAAAGGGTAGTTGGTTCCTCTATAATTTCTTTGTTAGATGGTTTTTCAGGATACAACCAGATCCTAGTTCAAAAGGAAGACCAAGCTAAAACAGCTTTTACCACTCCTTGGGGCACTTTCATGTATGTGAAAATGCCATTTGGTATGATGAATGTAGGAGCAACCTATTAGAGAGCTATGGACATAGCCTTTGCAAAGGAGATTCATGACTTCTTGGTAATTTATCTAGATGACATTACTGTATTTTCCAAATCAAATAATGAACACTTGGATCATTTGAGATAGCTCTTTATTAAATGTAGGAAATTTGGCATCTCTTTAAATCCCAAGAAAACTCTCTTTGGATTAGAGGAAGGTAAGTTACTAGGACATATAATTTCAAAAGAAGGAATTAGAATTGATCCTCCTAGGATAGAAGCAATTTTGAACATTCATCGACCTAGAAATATCAAAGAATTACAAGCTTTCTTCGGTAAAATTAACTTTTTGAGAAGATTTATTTCAAACTTAGCTGAAATCATTAGAGAAATAAACAATATGCTTAAAAAAGACTCAAATTTAAATGGACTATTGAAGCCAAAAAATCATTTGAATCCATAAAACAGGCTTTAACTAAAACACCAGTCTTAATTAGTCTAGATTTCAAAAAATACTTTATAATTTTTTCTTTTTCATCAGAGCATACCATTGCTGCAGTTTTACTACAAAAGAATGATCAAGGTTTTGAATATCCTATAGCTTTTTTCAGTAAAACCATTAGAGATGCACCTCTAAAATATAACATAATGGAGAAACAAGCCTTAGCTTTGGTTAAGGCCATAAAATATTTCAGAGTTTACATTCTCTATTCCCACATAATTGCCTATGTCCCTAATTTTGTAGTTAAAGAAATTCTTACTCAGGATGGCCCTGATGGAAGAGGAGGTAAGTGGATTACCACTATCCTGGAATATGACATAGAAATAAAACCAACAAAACTCATTAAAGGACAAGGATTAGCCAGATTAATGGCTGAATCCAACTGCAATGCATTAGACATAAATTTTATTGCTCAGATTGATGACCAGGAAGAGATGGTGACTCCAATGATCAGTGAAGCCTTTCTAGATTCACCTTCGTACTAAGATATTATCTTTGTACTTACAAACTTACAAGCTCCTCCTAGATTATCAAGGACAAAAGCCAGATTTCTTAAAATTAAAGAAATGAGATTTTGTATCATTAGGGGAATTTGAGGTCTAAAATGGGCCTCATAAGGAAAATGTACAATCAAAATTCACTTTATGAGAACCAATCACATTTTAGGGGATGACATCATCCCTAATGGTTGAGGTGGAATTGCTTGAGTTAAAGGTACTTACTTGTCACATTCTCAATAGTGGATAAAAAATCATGGTTAACCATGGTAGTGCTCTAAGTACTTTTAAAGTCAAAGTAAAGTACTCATAATAAATGTCATTTCACATTTTTTGAATAAAAATATATTATTGTCATTTCATATTTCTTGAAAGAAATAATGCATATCCCTATGTATTTATTATATTATTTTATTTTTATATAGTATATTAATTACATGTTATTATACAATTTAAATAATATAAATTTTAATTAATAACATATAATATAATTAAGAATTTATAAATTTATATTTATATTTTATTTTAAGTTATTTAAGTACAAAGGACAAATGCATTAGTTGTTTAATGATAATGACTTTTTCTTGAAAAACTCATTCTTATTTATAGTCACATCAATACAATTTTTTTATTAATTTTATTTTGGTACAAATTTTGAATTGAATTTAACTATGGTTACATGGATTGTGGTGCAAAAAGTGAATTGAAAATTCATAAATATTATTTTATTTGTTTAGCTATTATTTTATTATTTCTGTGGAGAACATTGAATATAAAATTCCCTAATGCTTTGAGATAATAATATTTTGGAAAGAACAAAATAGGATATTACTACTAAATTGAATTCTTTAAAAGTGACTAACAAAAATCCTTGAAGAATTTCGTAGGTGGTATGGAGGCATTATATATTGGAAAGAAATGTTATGATAGATCCTTGAAGGCTGATTTTCTTTGGCCTATCTGTACAACGATGTTAAAGGTGTTACTTCATGTCATAAATGTCAAATTTTTGAAGGAAAAAAGAAAATGTTACCTTTACCCTTAAAGCCAATTTCAGCTGAGATGCCATTTCAACAATGGGGTTTAGACTTCATTGGAGAAATTCACCCCCCCATCCTCTGGCCAACATAAGTGGATTTTGACTGCCACAGATTACTTTACTAAGTGGACTGAAGCCATTCCTACTTGAAAAGCCACTGACACAGTCATTATCTCTTTCATAGAAAACAACCTTTTATCTAGATTTGGATGCACTTAGAAAATAATTACTGATAATGCAGCAGCATTTAAATCTAAGAAAATGATTTCCTTCTGTAACAAGTACCATATTACCCTAGGTCACTCTATTGCTTATTACCCTCAGGGTAATGGCCTAGTTGAATCTTTAAATAAAATCCTTGTAAATATTATTAAAAAATTACTTGAAGATAACAAAAAGACTTGGAATAAAAAGTTAGTCTATGCCTTATGGGCAGATAGACTTACTACAAAAAAGTCAATTGGCACTTCCCCTTATCAAATTGTTTATGGGATGGATGTAGTTTTCCCATCATCCTTAGGTGTCCCAGTAATGCAAATAATTCAAGAATCACAAGTGGAAATCAATGATATACAAAGAAGGATAGATCAAACTATTCATCTACAACAAACAAGGGAAGAAGTCTATGAGAAATCCCAAGTCATTCATGATAAAATCAAGAAATGTTTTGATAAAAGAAGTAAAGAAGATGAATTTTACATTGGAGATCAAGTGTTAAAGTGGGATTCCAGGAGAGAGGACAAAGGTAGGAATGGGAAGTTTGACTTTATATGGAAAGGACCTTATGTAATTTATGGATATAGGGGTAACAATTCTTTCTTCATCAAAGATTTGGATGGAACAGATATTCAAGAAGGACCAGTTAATGGTAGAATGCTCAAACACTACTATTCTTCTAAGTTAACCAATAGTTAGTCCCAGTTAATTTTTACATCATTGTAAATATCCATTGAATTTTTTAGATTGGATTGGATATTTTCTTTTCAAAGTTAAAGCCCGGAGAGAAGGCCCTAAGCTTTAAAGAGAAAAATATCATAAATATGATTTTTTTGCAGAAAAAAAAAAAGACAATTATTGGATCATCATGGTCAAAATTGAAGGCTACTAGTCTTAGAGTTCTTGACATTTCACCAGGAAATGCCATCCCCATGTGAAGCCGCTGTCAGGGTCCTATAAATATCAGATTCATAATTTTGAATTGAATTTTGATAGTCTTATAAAATATGTACATACCTTGCTTTCTGCAAGTTGTTTTCCCATATTTTGAAAAAATAAAAAAAGAGGGTAAAAATTCCTAAAATAAAGATCAAAGGACTTAAAAAATATGTAGACCCCAAAAGAAAAAAGATGAAAATTAAACATGAAAGTGTGCAAGTCCAAATGCCACTACTTTTTACTTTTTGCAAATGATTATGGCAGAGTGTCAATAAATGCCATAATCCATGATGAGTTAAACTGTTTAAACTTGACTTGTCATGTTTTCAATTTCCATGTCTTAGATAGTGAATAAAGATTGGTCAGACAATTTAATCCTAACTAATCAGTAGATAGGTAGAGAATAATAAGGAGCTCATCAGTTTAATCTGAGCCCTCGGATGAAATAAGGTAGAATTAGATAGTTTTATGCTTTCAAAAGAATAAATGTTTCAAGGTTGCAAGCTTAAATGCACCTGCCAAAAAGAAGAAAAAATGTTAGAGTAATGTTGGGTAGGTAGAAAGAAGTGGGAAAAAACATGTAATATTCATCATCAGGCAAAAAAACACTAATTACTCTTCCCCTGTAAATATTCAGTATTCTATACTTCCAGTTAAAGAGGCTCAAAGCATTTCTCTAACTTCTGTTGGGACCAGACCTAAGGCTCGATGACTAGATAGTGGAAAATGTTGAATTCTTATGATAAAATCCCCTTTACCATTATTTATCCCTCATTCATACATTTAATTCATCTTCATAAGTAAAGAATCCTTCTTACTTAATGAAACCTAAAATCCCATTTAATTAACTTCCTTTATTCATAAAGAATACAAAAACCCTCAAAAACACTCTATCCTAAGTAAATTGGTGAAATGATGAAATAATAAGCTTTGCTTTTATTTATTCACTCTACTTGGTCATTTAGTGTATTTTTGTGTATTCCATCTCCCCTTGTCATATTAACTTTTAATTTATGCTATTAATTCCCTAAAAATACCTTATCCTATCTATATAATTCCCTTTATCTAAAATACCCCCTAAAACCCACTATTATAAAGATTTTAGACCAAAGATATTATCCACATGCTAAATTAAAAACCCAAATAATGCTCCCTTTGGTCTAAAACTAACCTTAATTAAATACCCCACCCCCTATGGTTATTAGACCCTTCAATAGTCTAAAAACTATATAATAAAATAAATAATAAAAATATGGCTTTCCACGCATATCCTATGTATTTGGAAACGCAAAAACATTGCCCCGCCCATCACATTTTTATCCCGTGCCTTTGAAATACACTTACCAACCTTTCCTCACATCAACTTTTAACCCGAGGTGCTATCACGATTAAGACTAAGGTTTATTTTCCATTGAAATTAAACTTTTCCTTTGTATCCTATCCTCGCTATGTAAAGCCCCAAGCTTTACATAGGCCAAACCATAGTTAACCATATAACCTCGTCTCATGCGCCTCCGCCCATATATATAAATACCATCATTTAACCCCTTTTTAACCTTCTATTATCCCGTATACATAAGCCCCACTTACACATACTTTAAACCTTTATCCATTGAAAAACAAAAGGTTTACACCCCGGTCCCACCATCTTTTCGACCGCACCTTCCCAAGCAAATCATGACCGTTTGCTTCTTTTCCGTAGATCCAACAGCACAAAATCGATGTCGCACTCACAAACTGATCGTCTGCCCAAAGCCCAAACGGACGCGAAATGGGTTGTTTTACCCATTCTGCCTCCTACGACATGGCATCCTCTCATAGGATCGCGTTCGTTCCAACAAAAACTACTTACCGCCTGAGCTCAACGCAAAAACTGCTGACAGTTTCGCTTTTTGAAAATCCAAACCGCTCCCGCCAGTGGATTAGACCTACACTTAATGCATTTTATGATGATTCATATCAAAGGTTAAAACCTTTGATATATCATTTTTGATGTTTATTTGCGCATTTCAAACTATAAAAAGCTCTGATAAAATGTGTGAGAACCCTTTGTCCCAAATTGTCTATTTATACACAGAGAAAATCAAATTTGACTTCAGATTCCCTATTTCAAGAACGAAAACGCCATTCTCTGCTTCAGCAAGTCGGACCAGACCTCACATTCGGCCTCGAACCTCTGAAACCCTTTCAAGCATCCAAATACTTGCGATTTAAGGTATTTTTCATCAGATTAAAACCCTGCAAAGTCAATTCTAAACTATCCATAAGTAAATAAATCTTTTAATTAGAAGAACCCACCGGAGAAATTGCCCAAAAACGCCCAAAACAGGCCGAACCCTAGCCAATTTTTCCCAGAAAATTCTGTGTTTGAAAAAACCACTTTTGAAGCCAATCTCCTAAATTTGTGACCTCTGAAGATCAATTTCAAAGACAGAAAAGGGTTTAAAGCCTAAAAATATCTTAAAAACTCCTTTTTTGCAGACCACTCTATTCAAAAAACCCTCGTTTTCTGTCTTATCCCAATTTATATCCTCTGACAAAGAAAAACAACTCCTGCAAACAATTTAAGCTTGCAGTAGTTATTCCAAAATGACCAAAAAGCAGATCACATCTAAACCTGGAGGTTCTAAACCAACCAAGCCTGGAGGATCCAAACTTCCTAAATTTGTAACATCTAAAGCTGTTAAATCTACCCCAGTCCTCACTGCTAAATCCATTGTATCAGTAAATCCCCTCCAGTCACCTGTAGCTGCTATAGAAACCCTTCCATTGACTGATATGGACTACAAGATTGTTGATCCTGTTGTAGAATTCAACCTCTTAGAAATACATAATTGGTGCTACGATAAATACTTGGACAAAGATGAAATGCCTATTTGGGAGACTCATTTGCCCAAATATGTAGTTCCATTGACCCACCCTAGACAAGACCTTGTTAGATTATGTCAAAAACATTATGAACCAGACCAAAGGGCCATTGTTAATGCTGACAGAGAAATCCTTTTTACCATCACAGCAGAGTCAATAAATCAAATGTTGCAATTACAGTCTGATCCTCAATCAGTCCCCCTATCTATAGAAGCTTTGACCCAATTGTACTTAGGCCTGGATTTCCCAAAGAAGTTTATGATATTTCAAAACTTTTTGCCTTCCCATGTTGACATTCCTAAGTTAAACCCTCCTTATTCCACTGCCAAATTTCCTTAAGGGTCTAAAAATATTATCTCAATGCTATCTTTTATACTGATGAATCCATTCTTGGCTTTCTATCCACCTTATCTCCAGGCCAACCTCCAGCAATCATTTTTTATTATCCCAGATTCATAGCAGACAATATTCATCATCAGCTGACCAAACTACCCACTGAAGGGGTTTTCAAATACTCATCCTACTTGTTTCACTTATTTTTATTCTTCCAAGCTGATAATTTTCCAATTGCATTGCACAAGATGGACTTGGAGGGTAAGCCTTTATCCATTATCTTCTGGACTTCCTTGCTCAGGAAAGAGGGTAGTGAGTTCACCTACACAGATTTTTCAGACCTCTTTCTACATCCAGCAATGAACATTTTATACAAAGCAGAGCAGCCCATAGTTAATGAAGAAACGAAAAGAATCTTGCAACTGTCAGAATAGAATAAAATGGGAGACTGGTTTCTTTATGAAAAGCATACAAAGATAAGAATTTTTTGATCCAACTTATTACCTTATAAGTTGCCAAAATATATGAACATGAGAATTTTTGCATTAGAGTATTTAACACAGATTCTCAATTATGACTCTATTAACTTCTTAGCTGCTAGGAAAAAGACTCAATTCAAGCTAAAGAATCAGGTTGGTCCTTTCATCATAAACAACAGAGAGGCAGAAAAATAAATCACAAAGAGACTAGCAGAGTTTAAATTTCAAGAAAGTTTTCCATGGAACTATGATCCTCAAGGGATCCTGAGCAATTTAAGGGTAAAATGTAAACTAAAACCCTTCATACATGAGCTTAAGCCAGAGATTGAGAATTTTTCCAACCAAGCAGAATGGGTGGAGAACACACTGATAGATACAACTACTAATACAGAGACAACAAGAAAAATGGTTACAACACAAGCCTTTGAAGTTGTAAAGAAGCCAGATACTTCAGCCAAAAGAAACAGAGAAGAAGGAGCATACACAGTAGAAACAACTTCAAAAACTAAATTCAAACTGATTTATAATAAAAGGCTTAAATTCAGTTCAATTGGGAAAGAAAAGGTAATTGACATTGAAGATACAAATGAACCAGAGGTAAATGATGATGAAGCTACAGTGATAATCAATGAAACTCTTGCAGAGATTGAAAAAGAGAAAACAACAAGTAAAAATGGTACTCAAATGATTGAAAAGCCACAAAATATGGAGGCCTCTTCCTCACAAACAACTGAGGAAAAGGATTTAGATATCAAAGAGAAATATAAGCAGATAAAGCGGAAGAATGAGGAAATTAAATTAGAGATATATTCTCAATTCCTCAAACAAAAACCTGGGAATCAAAATAGGCTACTGACAGCCTTTTATTATTCTAAAAACAAGATGATTATGTCATTTTTGCAACCAACTACCTCAACACCAAAAACAGTGGTAGATTATAAAAATGTGGAGTTTGAGGTAGACACTGAAAATGTTCATGAGCTGGACCAAATTGAATTTCATAGACATAACTATGAAATGTTGTATTCAACAGTGGTGACTAAAGCAATGAGTGCCACCAAGTTACATAATACTATCCTTAATATGCAGGATCAAATGAAGCTAGACAAGGGATCTTTGTATGCAAAGGACCTAAGGATTAAAGCCTTAGAGGATTTAGTTTTACAGGTGGGATATGATCCCTCAAATATTCAAGCAGCAGAATTGTTGGTTAAGAAAAAGAATGATGATATTGTAGCTTTGAGGAAACAGCTTAAGCTTCCTCAAAGTGAGCATCCAAAACCAAAGAAATCCTTCAAGATCAAAGTGAAAAAGAAGAGATGATGAAGCTCATCCTCAAATTAACTACTCATTTCAAAGAAATGGAATCCCAAATGGACCAACTTGTCCAAGAGAAGGAAACTCTGAAAGAACCCGACACTCCTATCATCCCTTCAGTTATACTAGTGTTTACCACAACAGTGGCTTCCACATTAGGAGAAAAAATAGCACCAAAAGAACCACTAGCAACTGCAGTGCCAGTGAGTTCAACGACCACTTCAAACATAGATTCTTCTACAACACAGGTTCAACCAACAGATGAAGCAGGCCAAATTGTTAAAGCTATGTAGGAAATTTATTTGAAAACTAATGAAATCAACAACCTAAAGAAGATGATTTATAATCTTGAAGCTACAAATAAGTTAGCTCTAATAAATGCTAAAACCCATGAACAAAAGGCAATTAGACTTGGAGAACTAATCAAGGGCTTACAAAAAGAGCTAACTTTCACTGAGAAAGTTTCATTTGTAAAAAATCATCTATGGAAAAACATAATTTAAGCCATTCACACTCAATGGCCTTCAATTTAGGTTATATATGAGCATAGAGGCTTATTATTAGCAGCTCAGGCATAGATTCAAAAGACCAAGGATGAGTTAATTGATAAGCCAGCTTAGGCTTTAAAACTCATCACATTCCTGAACAGCAAGGACAGAGAAGAATTGGAAGAATTACAGGTATTAGACAAAATAGAACCATTTTACAGATTAAAAAGGTGGTAACCAAGAAAAATTTGATGAACAACCTGGAAGAGAAATGTGAATCAATGAACATTGCCATAACAAAGATTATGGTAAAATACACAAACTTAAGACAGAGGGGCTTGCCAGACATCCATGTTTTTAATGAAAAACTGATGCCCCAGAAGGATTATGATAAAAAGATCAGGGAATTTTCCAAGGAGCAAGTCAGCAAACCATTACCACAAGGCACTCCCACAGGAAAAGTCCTCCTTCAACACTTTGAAGATTTGTTCTTTCTACAACATGAGATTAAACATCTCTTTGTGTTCAAGCCTACTTTTGCTAAATACACGGAGGCAGATGAGAATTTTAGAAAGCTAAAGAATGTCAAAATTCCCAATGAAGAATAGTGGCAAACATTTACAGATTTAATGTAATAATGAAAGGTAAAATAGTGAAGAAAATTACCTTGAAAAATAGTAAAAAAGAAACAGTGAAATAAAAGGACAGTCTGCTGATTTTTACTGCAAAAAGATATATTTTTACAGCAGTAAACAATGGAAATATCAGTCAAAAGTGTATCAGCGTTAAAGAGCAGTGTTAAAGAGTATCGGATGAAAGAGTATTAGCTAAGGCAACTCAAATGAAGATATTTTCTAGCAGCCAGCAAGCAGGAAAGCTAATCACTCAAAAGCTCCTTGTTAGATAAAGTAGTTCTATTTATTTTGGATAAGAGGACAGCTTGCTGATTTGTTAAGCAGTTGTCCCTCTTATTTTGTAAAGATATTTTCTATTTCCTAAAGATATATCTAGATTTCTCCTAGGATATTTGTAACTACATTTTGTAAAAATACTTCTACATTAGAAGTATTCTGTGTGGAATAAAATTGTTGGACTTACTATAGAATTTTTGCTGAACATTGGAGGCTATTATGTGTTGATATCGAAGTAGCAGACTGGACAAAGCTAAACTAGCATCATAATTCAGGATCCCTATGATAAGATGATGAGTGAAGTACTCCCTTCTTGTCATTATTTTCTTTTCTGAGTTTCATGCAATTCATTATATGTTTGTTTTATCTGAATGTGCAACTAGGAATATTACTACAGGTTTAGTCTAGTACTCCTTGTTTTTAACTGGTTACCATTTTAATGTTTTATGCTGATTTCCAGTGTTAGGAATCCTTGATTGCTCCTACTCCCATTTGACCCCTGCCTCCTTCTTCCATTTTCCGGATCAAAGGATCCTTCATTGCCCTTTATCCCGATCATACCATTTCACCAAAAACACTTTCCCAAATCTCTGAGGGTTATCTATCTTGCCCTGAATACATTTGTACCTTTTTGGCCTTGACTTCTAATCCTGCTAGCTAGATTTAGACTCCATAGCCCAATGGACAAGTTGTTTTCTCTCTAGTTTACCTCTAAGTGATTTTTTTCCACCAAAACCTTTAAAAACAAAATCAATTGTTCTATCACAACTAGCCTAACATTTGTAAATCAAAGCCAAATATAAATTTTAAGAGGCCCTCTACGGAATTCTAGGAAAGGCTAGATCCTAGAATTTGAAGTAGGTTGTGGTTACCTCGGTGAGTTATCTCTTGAACTTTGGAGAAATTGCGAGTGATAACAATATCATTGATAGAGGGAATCAAACTATTCCATAGTTAATTCGACACTTGTCACCTCAATCTTGTGTCATTTGGAGTACTATAAGGTAATATTGAGGTTTAGATTGCCACAAGCTATTGGGGTCATTTAAATAAATCCATAATTTTTTCAAATGCTTTGTCCTTGTTGGGCCCTACTATTGTTACCCTTTTCCACATCCTATCCTACAAATTTTGCTACAACCTATCCTACTTTACCTATTTTTGTACCCTTAAACCCCTCCATGTTGACTAAAATGTGTTACTTGACAATGGATGTAAGAATCATTAATTAAGGCTATTTTCGCATGTCTTTGGTTGATTTAAGTAGGTGTTAAATGAATTCACATTTCTTGGCTAATGGACTGATTTATAGATGGAATTGTTAAATATAGGAATGACACTTTTAGTACATGACAGGTCATCAAGGACCCGGTACCAGTTCAATGAATATATATATCAAACAACCATTTTGTACTCAATCCAGTACTCCATTTGGAACTCTACTCTATCCGATACTCTACTTCGGGATCGGTACTAGTCAACCAGTCAACCATCAACATCTTGAAGATAACTTCTTTCGTTAGTGAGCTTGGTGTCAATTATCTCAGTCCAAAGATATTGTCACCAATGAGAAATTCAGATACGATGAGGATAAAGTGATCATGGGGGATTTAGCTTGGCTTAAACTAATCCAGATCACATTTGTATTTACTTTTCTTTTCATATTGTTGTAATTATTTTTCTAGGCCTGAACTCTTTTAAAGAGGCCCAATTTTTCTATGAGAGGTGACGCATATGCAAAAAAAGTGACAAGAGGATTTAGATTAAACACCATTTGAATCTGCTTTGTTTAAGCATTGCCATTTTTGGACATATGTTTTATTTAAGTTTTAATATAATCACCTCGACTCTTATCTATATTTTTGGATTTATGTTTTTCTGATTTGTAGGTTATTGAGTTAAGTTAAACTTGTCCCACGTCATGGCAGGGGCCCACCACATACCTTAGAATCTATAAAAATTTCTGGTTAAGTAGAAGGAGTGCTTTAATTTTATGTAGCAGAGCTGTACTTAACATTTATTTTCGATTGCTGGTAATTCTCATAATTTTCGTACTTAGAATTGTACTTAGATTTCGTTTGAAAGTCCCTGTAGATCTGAAGGCTATGGTAGTGAGATAGATGTTTACTGATTCTTTTACAAATTTATAAATCGTCTTCATAAATATCTTCTCCAAGTTATTGATTTCTTTGGTTGATTTCAAGATCCTGTATTGTACATCAGTTAGTACAAAATTCTGAAGATGATTTCTTACAGTCTTTCAAACTATCCATTCTAAATGGAGTGACTCACTCATGCATTGATTTGTATGCTTTTAGCAAGAAACTATGATGGATGATGTTCAGGGATAGTGTGAAGATTGATTAGGAAAAATGTGTCATTTATTTCATCGAGAAACAATGTGTTGATTCTTGAGTGCAACAATATGTTTCCATAGTTAATTTTTTGCTAGATTAATTTCTTTAAGAGCTATTTGTTTCCTTGCTCAGATAGTTAGGAGATTGGGTCATTTGAATACTTAGTTAGTTTTGAATTGGTTTCATTTGATTACTTAGTTAATTTTGAATTGGTTAGTTAGTTTTGAATTAGAAAAGCTCTGTGTTGTTTACCTGAGTCGCTTGGTTGATTTCTAGTGGATTTATTAGATAGGAATAGTATGAATGATATCTCAAGAATATTGTTGAGTTTGTCTTTTGTTTTGTAGCACCCTGGGGATTAATTTGCATTAGCGGTTTTTGAATAGAATGAATTGTTGAATAGTATTGAGAACATGGTTTATGGTAATTGTTAAGTTTTGATTTTGAAAGAATCTTTAGTTAGCTGCATCATAATTGAAGATAAAATAGTAATTTAGATTGGATG
The DNA here is from genome assembly GCA_034641835.2 of Pinus albicaulis. Taxonomy (NCBI): domain Eukaryota; kingdom Viridiplantae; phylum Streptophyta; class Pinopsida; order Pinales; family Pinaceae; genus Pinus; species Pinus albicaulis. The sequence continues at coordinate 14,528 of JAXQQM020085703.1, forward strand.
TAATAGGCTTCTTCACTTCAACAAATTTGGTGTGATCATCTTAATTAGGAGCTGAGTTTGGGTATTCTGCACTTAATTCTGTACTAAGTGAGCATAATGTAAATCTAGATCTGAACCATAATGCCTTGTAACTCAAAGCTTACGAAATATGGTTGAAAATTCTAAATTTAGGGAATTCAATGACATATAAAATCCCTAACATTTTTTGCAACATTGCCGGGGAATGGAAAATGATCAAGGTAACAATTATTTTTATATTTCTGTGTGTGATAAGGATTTTTGCAGGGAAATCAGAGGGCAGAGAGTGTACGATAAGACGTGAGTGAAGAGCCACGTGTCCATTATGGCAGAGTTACTCCAAATTCTGGTTGTCTTTAGTAATTTTTTATAGTGTTTTTCTCTCTCTTAGGCACAAAAGTAGAGGTAGAACTAGAGACAGTAAAGGGATATTTATTCAAAGTAAAAAATCATTTTCAAATTTATATGGTCCTACAAAACACCCCCAACTAATCCTACTAATCATTACGCAGGTATTAAAGGAGACTCAGGGAGGAAGCTCTACCACAAAGGTGGCCTTAGAAAAATAAATATTATATCAAGAAGGGATAGCACTGTTTTAGGATATACCACAACAAACTGACTTAGGATCTGTTGTGGGAATGGAATTTGCGTTTATTGAAGGGATTTGGAGGATCTATAAGGGATCTGGGACTTGAGTACATAATGCCCAATACAGTTGAATCTTCTTCTAGCTGGAATACTATACCTGGGCTTATTTCTACACCTATGACAAAGATGGCTAACAAAGGAGGAGGTGAGGAGAATGGAAATAATGAATGAAGCAATGATAGAAATAATAGTGGGGCCAATATTGGGGATACAGATAGAATAAATTTTTTTTTTTTATGGAAACAATTATAGGAGAGATGGGGCAAGAGAAAAACATGAAGATAATTAAGAATATTCAGAGACTACCTTCATATTTCCAACTCTGGACATCACTAGAAACATCATTATGAAAAATATACCTCTGGAATATCTTCCACTTTTCCGTGATACGTCCTCTAAAGACCCTGACTCTTTTCTTTTTGAATTTGATATTCTTTGCAGAAGCTACAATTATTACCATGATACACATAAAATTAAACTTTTTCCTGCTACCTTAAAATATTCGACCCTGAGATGGTTCATGAGTTTGGGAGAACATACTATTTATTCATGGGATGATATGAAGTTTGTTTTTCTTTAAAAATATCATGATTGCTGTAAAAGTAGAGATGCTAATGATATTTTTAGAATGCAATAGACGAAGGATGAGAGTTTGGAAGAATACCTTGAAAGGTTTCTTTACAACTATCATAAATCTAGGATAGGTAACCTGGATGAGAAAACCTTTAGGAATGTTTTCCTTAAAGGATTAAGGGAAGAGTGCATCTAAACACTAAACATCTTGATTTCTGGAGATATTTATAAAATTCATTTCGATGAAATATTTGAATTATGTAGAACTTATTCTAGAAGTCAAGTTAAGGTAGGAAAGATAATTCGGGACAACCCAAGGGATTATGTGTTTAGAAATTCTAAACCAGTGCAAGGTGGTGTCACTCGAACCAAACTAGTGAGCCTCTTGGAAAATTAAAAAAAAAACATCCTAAACACTAGTTGTGATCAGTTGGATACTCTAAAAATTAAGAAAAAACAAGAGGAAGAGAATGTTGTTTTGGATATTTTCTATCCTAAATGCAGATGAAAACATGCTGAGGAGTGTCCCATTAATGTGGTGGAATTTTGTGGGATTTGTATCGAAGAGCACTCCACTGACCAGTATCCTTCCCTCCCAAGATTGCAAGATGTTTTTAAATGGGGGGTTGAAACAAGTGAGCTTCCTCAATCATATAGGAAACCTTCATGGAAGATGCCAAATAATAATTAAAAAGTTCCTAACATGTAGGGTTTTCCTCAATACCAAACATGGAAATCCCAACCATCCTACTTTCCATGGCCCACACAACCACATCAAATTTCATCATGGAACCAAGGGTGGAGAGGGAACCCTTATGGAAATAATTTTCAGCCCCAAGCACCTTCATACCCTCAGTATCAACCACAATATCCACCCTACATGTCTTATGCATCAAATATGCATCAAACTTAGCAAGGGTATAATCCACCTTACCCTTAACAATCTGCATTACCCCTACCACCTCCATTACCACAACCACAACCCTTTCCCGTACCACAAAACACCAATCCATCTCCCCAAAAAATGCAACAAGCATTCTGTTAGAATTTATTTATTTATTTATTTAGAATAATCACATGTATAAAATTATTTAGGTTATTTTGTAAGGTCATTGAGTCATAGTGTGTGTCATGATAAAGGGAAAATCCAAAATTTCATGTCCTTCGAAGCTTATCTAGTCATCATTATGAATTTGAATCTTTTTCTAACTTTTGCAGCAACTCTATCTCAAACAGGTCAGGGTTTTCTACGGAAGTTCCTGGCACTTCCATAGCAAATTTTCCTTCCTCAAGACAATTTTCACTACGAAATTTTGTTTTCCTATTAACGGTAGGAAACAATACATAAATTCAAAAAAGGGTATGGTTAGAGGTGGTCAGAGCTTATTGGGTCATGATTGCTCCCTGTTGTCTTTATCCATCATTTGCAAAACAAGTTTGCCATATAGTTTCTCCTTCATCTCATTCATTTTCAAGATTTTTTACAAATTTGTTGTTACAAATCCATTCTCATCTCCTCCTTATGAGCTGCTATTTCTATATAAATATTAGTATTGTTGTCTTATGGTATGTCTAGTTGTCTCAGGGTAAGCTCTGTTAATGTCAAAAGTCAGTTTGCAGTCCCTAAAGTCTTTTGCAGATGTCATGAAGCTTTTCACTGCATGTTGGAGCCATTGCAACTCGAAGGAAACAATATAAAGAAGGGTTCGTGGTGAGGCATGAGCCCATGGACATGAGGTTGCTAGAAGAAGACCCCACATTCACCCAAGAATTTTCCAGCGTAGGATGTCGTTGATTTTGTCAAAAATTGCAGGGATATCATGGGAAAATTTAAAACGATTTTCCATTAACTTTATAGGTGCATGATCTAAATTTGGTATACTGAATTTTGTAGTGTCCCCTGACACCATTTCTCAGGCTAAAAAGATCCCTAGGTCAAGAGAATTATGGTTCAAGGTGTAGACGTTAAAATTGCAGAATTGTGATGAGTTCCTAAAAGAAGAACACAAAAGCATTGATATGGCTTCAGGCATTCCCAGAACTTGCCTTAAAGAGTATTTTTCTAAGTTTGTGATGGTGATCCATAAATACTTCACTTGTGAGGGTAGATTCCACATGGTATATCAATACCATTTCAAATTGTTGCTACATTTCATAGGTAAAAAACACTTAGATATACCTTTCTATTTGTTTAGAAGCTTGGGAGAAATGGTTGACAAGGTTCAGGCCAAACCTGATACCAGTGAGACATCAATTTTTCATCATTCTCTCATTAAGTTGCTTATGATTGAAGAGGTAAATAAACTAAAAAGAGATTGGCCCACATTTTTGTTTTTAAGTGGCTATCAAGTTGATGCTGTCACTCCTAGGTAAATACCAAAATCCAAATCTATTACTCGCATGGAAGACAATAAATCTTAAGCAGAGCCTATAATTGATCATTAGCCAAATATGGAGCATATAGAAGAGCCTATAGAACTTGAAGTTGAGCATGTGAAGAAGCCTGTGGTGGCAGAGAAAAATTCTACAAGTCGCCAAGTAAAAACTTATACAAGGAGGGTCACTAGAAGCCAAATTGAAGGAAGAGGTAAGCTGTCAGATATCCCAGAGGCTAATTAAATTGAAGAAAAACCCATTGTGCAACCTATTGAGATCAAGGAGGAATAAAGTCAAAAGAAAAATAAAAGAGCCAGGAAGTTGGATTTTTCTCAAGAAGATTCAAGTTTATTTTCAAGCCTTGAAAACCTATCACAAGATCACATCAACTAGAATAAAAGATTCCCAAGCAACCATTAAAGGAGAAGTTTTCATCAGAGGAAGAGATACCGGAATTTCCTCAAGAAAAAGTAGAACTCGTGAAAAAGAGGAAATGTAAGGAGCCTGTTCAAGAAAAAGGCGAAGTGGAGATGTTGCAAGAACAATTGAGAGATGCTCAGAATGAGGGAATAGAATCAAAATTGATTTTTGAGGAATTGAAGAAAGACATATCAAAGCAACTGGAATTTTACAATGAAGTTGCAGATAAATCAGGAAATATGTTAAAGAGGACATTGCCTCTACACAGAATGATGAAGCATCTATGCAAGAGAAATATATGGCTGCAAGCAGACAAGAGAAGGTTGTAGGGTCAAGTCAAATATTTAGAAACAAAAATGGAAATGATTCAAGTTTAAATTTTGAAGAGGGGCCTCAAATTCAATAATGTTACTGATGATGCTCCATGAAAATGGTAAGAACATCCATTTTTTCTTATACTATGGCTAATGGTAATATACATGCTTATATAGGATTTTAGAAGTGTTTTGGAGGCTATTATCATTCTGTAATTTACGATATTGTAAGAATAAACATAGAGGACAACATCAAAACCACTTTGGAAGCTGGCATCTAGCCCTGCTAGCTTCATAGAGGGATCTCTTTGTAAAATTTAACTTTGTTTTTAATGAATTTTAGGCTAGTTATAACTGGGTTGTTTGTTTAATTTTGATGGTTTGGTTGACTAAATGACTATATTACCATTGGGATATGGAGTCTGAATATTTAACTAGACCTGCATCAATGTTTGAAGGAGTTTCACAGGGAAAGATAGGTTACATTAACTGGATATTTTAGGTTTTTAAGTGAATTATGAAAAGAGAAGAAATGCAGAATTCAGTAGAGATTGAAAATAAATTAATTATTCTTCAATCTAATCTCAGTGGAAGACATGCAAATTGCAAACAACCAGAATAAGGTGCTCTAATTAACATATCCTATTCATCACAGTTTCCGTTAAAAAATTAATATTTTCTTATTTACAGAGAAGGAAAAACAATGAAATAACACAGTTACAGAAGAAAAACATCAACGGTGACTACACCACATGAATCTCGTGAAAAGTACTTGTATTATTGATGGTCAAGCAAAATGGAAATTACAATGTTCAGTAGAAAAATATACTCAGTAGTCGAACCATAATACTTCGAACAAGGAAGTATTTATACTAATTTACAAAAAGGATTTACATAAACGTTGTCTCAAACGACAGTATATTATTAGCGTAATATTGAAGAATAAAATATAACTGTTACAAAATAATAGGCTAGGTGGAGATGATCTAGAACAATCGCACTATTTTAGAGGAAACAATTGCTGAATGGACCTATTTCTGGGCTATGCTAGCTAGTGTGCTGGTTGATGTGTTGGATGAAGCTGAATTTCTCTCAATTACTTTCTAATCCTGTAACCCACAGAATTTATCCCATCAATATTCATCTGGAATAGTCAATTTAATCACCTTTTGGTAAATCTCATCGACTTCAATGTATCTAGAAAAAGTGGGCTTTACCACGGAAATGTGATTTACCTCATGTTGGATGAAAAAGTCATTACTCATTGCTTCCAAAAATTCTCTGCCTCTCATACTGCCCTTGATGTTGGAAAATTTGGTGCTGTCCCTAGAAATTTCCTTCAATTTTTTTACATAATATTCATGAGTTATCAACCTATCATTAATCACAAACAAAGAAGGCAGACCCTTCTTTGTTAAAAGCTCTATTCTGGTGAAAAATATGTTGACTGCTATCTCTATACTGTGGCACTTTTCTTCCAGCTTAACAACTAGATTCTTCTTAGTAAGAATCCTCTTCACTTATAGGATGGTTTCTATCCTATCATCTACTCCCAAATCATCCAACTCATAACTTTTTTTGGAGTTAAGCAACTTGATGATGTTGGATGTTGTTGTAGGCATCTCTCCAAGCTCCTGTTTGATGTTTGTAATAACCTCAATTGCTCTTTTTATCAACTCCTTTTGCTCAAATATAATTTGGATGTAGGGCTAGATCTCATTAATGGAGTTTATGATATCTGATCAAATGATTTCCTTGGCTTGGGCCAAGGTCTTCCCAATTGCTAATTCTCTCTCCAACTTCTGCAATCTTTCTATCAATTTTTGAGCCCTTCGTGCTTCTACTAAAGGAGAAGCTTCACTCCTTGTCCTATGGTCTTGATATACTTTGACCTGATCCTACAATTTATTAATCTCTTATGTATGAATAGACATATTTTCCACTGCCTTTGTCAACTGCTCTGCACCATCTGCTCTATGTGTATTTTGTGTAGTGGAGGTTGTAGCTATAGGAATGGTTATAAGAGGTACATCATCTAATGGAACCATGGAAAATTTTATAGTCTGCTCCTTTTCTTTGATCATGTTTTCCATTTTGGTATCCATCCGTATTATCTGTACATTTTTCTGCATGAAGAGCTTCATCATATCAGTCTTCTGGGTCCCTGTCTCCTTAATGTCCTTGGTTAGAGGATCTTCTGTAGCTGACAGCTTCAGCTGTTTTCTCAATGATGCTATGTCAACATTATTATTTTTGATTATCTCCTCTACAACCTTCATATTAGAGGGATCATATCTCATCTTAACCACCAAATATTCCGAGGATTTAATCATTGTATCCTTAGCAAGAAAATATATTTTCTCCATTTTTAATTGTGACTCGATATTGGAGAAAGAAACCTGCAACTTGGAAAGATTCATTGTTGTGTTAGTCAAAGTTGAAGAGATAATTTAACCTGTCTACTTGTGCATCTCCATTTGATCAATGGGATGAATGTTCTTTATGTAGAATTCAAAATCTGTCTTCTTGTAGTCAGCTGCTGACTTTGGTTGAGGGATTTGGGCCTCAAGGAAGGCCATTTGCATATTACCTTTATTATAATCAAATGCAAACAATAACCTACTTTGAGAACTAGAAGTTTGCTTCCAGAATTGGGTATAAGTGTTGTTCTTCAAGATTTCATTTTTAACTTTATCTCTTTGAATCTCTCAAAGACTGTCTTCTCCTTCTCACCTTGGAGAACCTTAGTTGCCTGGATAGCTCGCCACTAGTCATGAGATACCAAAGAAGTTGTAGGAGAAGTAGTGGATTGGCCACCTACTTGAGAAGAGGAAGGTGTTTCCTTAGTGACCACAACAACTTCTTGTTCTGAATCTTTGTCTGCGTCAGATTTAGGATTCAACTTGGTCCTTTTTATGTACATTATTTCAAATTATTTTCTTGTAGTGTCAATCACTGAAGGTGACTCTTCTTCTCTTTGTGTTTTCCTTGATTTTTCATGTGGGATAGGAGTCTATGACGTTGATGTTGATACTAGCTGCTCCTCAGCTTCCTGCAATGTGTTCTCAACCCATTCTAACTGGTTCATATACTTTTCTATCTCTGGCCTATGGGTGTGTATGTAAGGAGTAGTTTTATTCTCTACTCTTAGCTTTGAAATGCTTCCCAGAGGATCATAGAACCAAGTAAAGCTCAGGCTGAAATTCACCTCTTTCAATATTTTATCTGCTTCCTCACCTGCTGAACTTATATTACAAATAAATGGTCCAATCTGTGTTTTAATCCTAAACTGGGACTTCTTCTTGGCTGAAACAAAGTGAATCTCATCAGCATTAAACATCTGTCTGATATACTCCAAAGAAAAATCCTCATTGGGAGGAATTTTTGGAGTTTATAAGGAGCAAGCTCACACGCATATACTCTTATCTCTATGTAATTCTAGTACACGTACCGATCTCCTGTCTTGTCCTGATCTGAAAAATGTAGTATTATATTTATATCTTCACCTATTCTAGGTTCAACTTTACTGCTCAGAATACTCATGGATGGATGTACAAACAATTCAATGAACATTTTGTATGAAAATTCCTTCTGCTCTTTCATTACCAATGATGTCCAGAAGATGACTGATTTTTGGTTTCCATCTTCATCAAGATTCTGCATGGAAAAATTAAATCTATCTTCCTGATAATACACAAACATGTATACTAAAATAGAGGAATATTTAAACAATTCCCCAGTTTGAAATTTGATGAATTGATCATGGATGTTGTCTACCAAGAATTGGATGAAATTAAAGATGATTGATGGTTTACTGTCTATGGAAAAGATGGAGAGGAAGCATACAATGGGTTCATATACCCACTAATCAGAATAATAGCCAATAAGGTATGCAATGATTGTTATAATCTCTTTTGCCTGATCAGGGAAGATAGAGGAAGGGTATGGAGGGTTTTTCTATGGCAGCTAAGTATTTTTAGGTAAGAAAATGTCAAAGATTTTAGCTCTTGAGTATTTTGGAAAAATCAAGCTTCTGGTATAAATCATTGATGGCTTCTAGGGAGAAATGGGTACCATTTTCCACAGAGGGAGCTTGCATCATCTGATCAATTAATTGTGTAGTGATGGTGAAAAGGATTTCATCAGTAGGGGAAATGATAGCTCTTTGACTAGGGATATAGCAAGCTTGACACTTTCTGCTAAAATCAGGGGCACTGCAAGTGTGGGGGAAGATATAGTGAGGAAAATTGGACTCCAAGAGTCCAATATTTATCTTCTAACAAACAATACATTTCAAACAATTAAAATTCACATAATGTCTCATTAATTTTGTAATCTCTTTCAGCTAGAGGAACATGGTCTAAATCTAAGGGAGGGTGAACCAAGGGATTGAATGGTTCCTCCTGGTTTTTCTTTTTAGGAGGCATATTCAATCGTTTTCAGAGGAATTCAAGTGAAATTAAGATGAGCAGGTTTAGAAGGAATGCACAATAGCTATGTAATTGGTTTGAAGGAGGAAAAGTAGACGTTGTTTCTTTGGGTGAACACAAATAAATGGATAAAACTGGCACACTGTAAACCTATTAAACAACTGAATTTGCATAAAATAGAGCACAATAAATATCGAAAGGGTTAAATTGCTTGGATTTATAAGAAAATATGGTTTTTCATTGAACATGGCGCGGATCTGTTAATTTAACGGTCATTAGTCTTAATTAAATGTGTTAATGGATCAAAATATCATGGTAATGGATTTGATTGGTAACAAATAGGTGCTGTGGTGAGACGGGAGTGACAAAGGTGACAGGTAGGGACAACGATATTTAGGACATGGGGAAGATGGTTTTCTGGGGGGGTACCACGCGGTAAATGATTTAGGCAGAGGGGGGTGTGAAAAATAGAGAGGAGGCCACGTGTTCGTGGGTCTGGGCAGGAAACTACTTTTTTCGTACCCCCCGTCCCTGGTGGTAAAGCTAAGATGGAGAGAGGGGGCTGAAGGTTGATGAGGGTCATCAATCATGGAGCAGGTGGATCAGACAGAGGATAGGTGCCAGTTGTTTAATGTGAAATGATGTGATAGCTTATCGAGTAGCGGTCTATCTGGTTGGAGTGGAAAACTTAGGATATAATAGCAAATAACCCAAACATTTCATTCATGCACCCGACTTTTAAAACTTAGGAAAAAGTGATTTTGTCACTTTTCCCTTTATATTCCAAATACATATTGAAACAAAACTTAGGATAAAAGAATTTTAATCCTTTTTCAAATCCCAAAACATTTCTACCTACCCTTCGAATTTTTCCATTCTTTTGCTAGAATAACATTTTTTATTTGTTTCTTCTAGGGGTGCATTTAGACTAGCAAACTCATATATCTTTTTTTTTTTATGAAAAATATAATCTACTCTATCACTTATTTCTCCCATCTATTCAGATTAAACAGTTGAATCAGTTTTATTTTCTAGTTAACTATTTATTTACCAATATTAAATTGTTTGGAAAATCTTTATTCTCTAACCTAATTTACAAAAATTCACAATTGTTCAACCATGAATAAGTTGTATGATTTGAAAAAATATCTATTCATTGTGGCATTTTTTAAACAAGATGCACACAACCTTATTTTATTTTGACATAAAGAAAACTATCTATCAGTAGTGGCATTTGAATTTGCAACACTTTTAATGTTATTTTTTCTATTTTTTCTTTTGTGGGGTTTTGATTTTATTTTTATTATTTTTCAACTTTTATTTCTTTTTGTCTTTTTGTCTTTATTCATTTTTATATATACCGTCTTTTCATTTTTCTTTTTATATATATATTTTGAAAATCATTTGCATATTGAAAATTATTTACAATGTAATATTATGGAGATAAAATACTCAATCACCTTGAGATCCTATAAATTATACGACCCTAACATTGGCTCCAACTGGGGATGGCACTTCTCCATGTGAAGTGTCAAGAACATATGTTCAGTAGCCTTGAGTGTTTTCATTTCAACAATGTATGCATCTGATTTATTTTATTGTTGGAGTACTTATGGTAGCATATCAATAAAAGCTTAGGGCCTTCTCTATGGGCTTCAACTTTAGTCAATAAGTTATCCAATCAAAACAATAAAGACAATGATATTTACAATGGTTTGAAGTAAGAAAAATATTTATTCTAAGAAAAGTAATGCTTCAGCATTCTGCCATTAACAGACCCACCCAACATTTCTGCTCCATCTAGGTCTTTAAGAAAGAATGCATTGTGTCCTCTGAAAGCATAAATTATGTAAGGTCCTTCCAAAGATTGTCAAATTTCCCAATTTTTTCCTTTGTCTTCTCTTCTGGAATCCCACTTCAAAATTTTTTCACCCAAATTAAAATCATTATCTTTAGTTCTTCTGTCAAAAATATTTTTGACATTTTCTTGGATGAGCTGTGTTTTATTGTAGACTTCTTCCCTAGATTTCTTCAATTGAATAGTATGATTAATCCTCCTCTGTGTGTCATTTGGTTTAACCTAAAATTCTTGAATTATCTTCATAGCTGGAAATCCCAAAGAGGATGGAAAAACAACATCCATCCCATAAACCAATTGGTATGGTGACATGCCCATTGACTTCTTTGTAGTTAGTTTGTCAAGCCAAAGTGCATTAATTAACTTGTTGTCCCATGAATTTTTGTTGTCTTCTAATTTTTTTAATGATGTTAACCAAACTCGTATTTGAGGATTCAAACAACCCATTACCCTGGGGGTAATAAGTAGTTGAATGTCCCAAATTAATATGGTATTTACTGCAGAATTCTGTCATTTTATTGGATTTAAAGGCTGCAGCATTATCGGTAATAATTTTACTAGGACGACCAAATCTAGAGAGGATATTGGTTTCCAGAAATTTAATGATGACAACATCACTCGCTAATCTGGAAGGTGTGGCTTCAATCCATTTAGTAAAGTAATCAGTGGCTATGAGAATCCACTTATGTTGAGCATAGGAAGGTGGATGAATTTGACCAATGAAATCCAGTCCCCATTGTTGGAAAGGGCTTTCAATGGATATAGGCTTTAATGGCAGAGGCAATTTTTTTTTCCCCTCAAATAATTGGAATTTATGGTAGGAGGTTACTTTTTTGTGAACATCAGGGAAAAGGGTAGGCCAGTAAAAAAAATCTCTAAGGATTTTGTTAGCAGTAGTTTTCCAGTATAGATTTCCACCACAATCACCTTCATGGAACTCCTACATGGTTCTTTCTGCATCATCTTTCAATAAACACTTAAGTAAAATACCACCAACATATTTCCAATATAAAACATTATCTATGGTACAAAACTTGACTACTTTTAACTTTAGAAATCTTGCTTTTGTTTTTGTTAAACCAGGAGGAGAATTTAAATTGAATAAAACATATATGAGGTCTGCATACCAGGGTGGGTTCAAAAAAGCGTCATAAATCTATGGAGTCGCATGCTCCTCTTGATCATCTAATGCAACAACAAAGTTGATATCCAATGCATGAAAATTTGACTCAACCATCAATTTGGCTAGTCCTCATCCTTTGATAAGCTTGGTGGGTTTAATCTCTAAGTTATACTCAAGGATGATAGCATTCCATTTACCTCTTTTACCATCATGTCCATTCTGAGTTAAAATTTCCTTTACCACTGAATTTGGTACATAAGCAATGATATGGGAATGCAAGATATACAATCTAAATATTTAATTGATTTAATCAATGCAAAGGCTTGTTTTTCCATTATGTTATATTTCAAAGATGCATCTCTTAAAGCCTTACTGCAAAATGCAATGGGCTGTTCAAATCCTTCTTTATTTTTCTGCAATAAAACAACTACAACAATATGTTCAGATGCAAAATAAAAGATTATGAAATCGTTAGTAAAATCTGGACTGATCAAAATTGGTGCTTTTGTCAATTCTTGTTTAACTAGATTAAAGGATTGTCTAGCCTCAATTCTTCATCTAATTTTTGAATCCTTTTTCAGCATATTTGTTATATTTTTGAGAAGATATGCAAGGTTAGGAATGAATCTTCTTAGGAAATTAATCTTGCCAATAAATGATTGAAGCTCCTTAATGTTTCTAGGATGACTAATTTTTAATATAGCTTCAATTCTACTGGGATCAATCCTAATACCATCTTTAGAAATGATATGACCCAGAAGCTTTCATTCTTCAAGGCCAAAAATTGTTTTCTTGGGATTTGATGAAATGCCAACCCTTCTACACTTTTCAAATACCCTTCTCAAATGTAACAAATGTTCCTTGTTAGTTTTTGAATAGACAGTAATATCATCTAGATAGATCACAATAAATATTCAAATTTCATTAGCAAAGGAAATATCCATTTCTCTTTGAAATGTGGCTCCAACATTCATTAAATCAAAGGGCATTTTCACATACATGAAGGTTCCCCACGGAGTAGTGAAAGTTTTTTTATCCTTATCATCAGGATGTCACTACAAGGTCACAATGAAAAAGGACATTGGTGAGGGGCAAAGTCACCATAAGCTCATTGGTGATACCAAGAGAGCCAATTGTAAACTGAATCAGCTACCAAAGGTGGCGTCGTAGAAAGTATAGGTGTTGTGGTGACATTCAAGGTTCGTCACCAATAATGATTTATAATGACGGATAGTGACCGTCACCATTTCATATGAGCAATGGTGACGGAAAATAGCCTCCGTCACCAAAAATTTGAACGTCACCAAAAGTGGTGTCGCTAAAAGTATGTGTTGTGGTGACATTCAAAGTCCGTCACGAATATTGATTATAATGACAGATAGTGACCGTCACCATTTCAAATGAACAACAATGATTTATTGTGATGGACCTTCCATGGCCGTCACTATTGGTGCATATATATGGCGACGTTCATTGACCGTCACCATTTCATATTTGGTGAGGGTCAAAAAATGTCATGATAAGTTCATTGGTGACTTCAAAGTCTATCACGAATAATGACTACAATGAAAAACAGTGACCCTCACCATTTCATATCAACAACAACGATTTATGGTGACGGACCTTTCATGGTTGTCACTATTGATGGGTATATATGGTAGCGTTCGTTGACCCTCACCATTTCATATTTTGGTGAGGGTCGAAAAATGTCACCATAAGCTCATTGGTGATGGTCAAAAGAGCTTCGTCACCAAAAATTGATCATCGCCATTCCATATGAATATCAGGGCATGATGGAATCGAACCACCAACCTCCTACTTGTAAAGCAAGTGCTCTTCCATTGATCTAGCACCCTTTAAAGAATTAGAATCCAATGAAGAGATATACAAATCAGGACTGAAAAAGTGTGCAAATACTG
>JAXQQM020076415.1:0-13666 GCA_034641835.2 Pinus albicaulis
AAACTCAAGAGTGAAGTTTTTAACATGTTCTTGGCCTTTAAGGCCTTTGTTGAGAAACATCTGGACATCAAATTCTTAGGCTAAGATCAGACAATGGCGAAGAATATGTTAACAACAAATTTATCAACTTCTGCACTGAGCATGAAATTCAATTGCAACATATTGTTCCATATACTCCACAACAAAATGGTGTAGCTGAAAGGAAGAATCGCACCTTAAAAGAAATGGCTAATTGTATGCTTCAATCTAAAGGACTTGGTCTCAATTTTTGGGCAGAAGCCATTAATGTGAAAGTTACATAGTAAATCGCACTCCTATTCAGGTTTTAAAGAATATAACTCCAGAAGAATCTTGGAGCTCAATCAAACCAGATGTAAGTCACTTTCATGTTTTTGGAAGTGGTGCTTGGGCCCATATTCCAGATGCGAAACATAAAGCCTTAGAACCTAAGAGTGAAAAATGCATTTTTGTTGGATATTATAAAGATGTCAAAGGATATATACTTCTTCAACCAAAATCCAAAAATATTATCATTAGAAGAGATGTAAAATTTGATGAAAATATATCGGCTTGCAAGCCTAGTTCGGCAAGTGTGCCACCTTTGGCCTGCGAGCTTGATTCGACATATGTGCCACCTCTCTCTCTCTCTTCTATTTTTAATAGCATTCCTTCTAGTTTAGATGATGACAGCGAGGATGACAATCCTCCTCCACCTCGTGAAATTTTTCCTTATACTCCACCGCTTCCAAGATGGGTCCGCTGTACTCGGGATGTAGCAGGTTCTCTTGCAGGTAACCCTGCTGATCGACGACGTACACGTTCTCAGTTCGAAAGAGCCTCTTCCTTATTGGCTCAAATTCTAGAAATTTTTTATCCAGAAACATTTAAAGAAGCCTCCGGTCATCCAGATTGGGATGAAGCTATGAATGAAGAGTATCGTTCCTTATTGGAAAACAATACTTGGGATCTTGTTCCTCTTCCAAAAGGAAGAAAACTTGTCAGATCTAGATGGGTTTACAAAACCAAGTTTGGACTAGATGGAAAAGTGAATAGACATAAAACTCGTCTTGTTGCTAAAATATTTTCACAAGTTGAAGGCATTGACTATACTGAAACCTTCTCCCCTGTTGCCAAAATGAATTCTATCTACCTTGTTCTTTCCCTTGTTGCCTCCTTTAAATGGGAATTCCATCAGATGGACGTTAAATCTTCCTTCTTACATCGAGATTTGCATGAAGAAATCTACATGGAAAAACCCCTTGGATTTATCCAAAAAGACTCTTGTTGGGGCCCTTGTTTTTGTTTAGTTTTGAAATCTTGGTTAAGACATTTTGAATTTTGACCCTTTTTCGAGTTGCGGTATGAATACACATGGCAACCGCGACCGCGCCGCAACTACCAGGAGTCGCGGAGCTATCAAGGTGGCGCGGAAGCATGCGATAGCTGGAGATAGAACAGGGACAAGTGCAGATGAAGGAAACACACAGCAGAAGACAGAAAGTGGAACACACAGATAACAGGAGAGAAGCCGGGAGAAGCTGAAGTAAAGCCACAGAGGAACTGATAGTCGCAAGAGCGGGTGAATAAATAACAGTCACCCGGCTAAAACAAAAAGAATGCTGAAGAGGTTGCGAGGCTCGAGACAGGGAAAGACACACAGAGCGATTGTGGAAGAATCATGCATGTCCTTCCTATGGTTCCTCATCTTCTCCATTCTGCCTTTCTGTTCCGAAATCCATCTGTATCAGATTTGTAAGCTATCAGTGAGAATGCCATGTAATCATGTGTTTTGCCAAGAGATTAGTACAATGGAAGGTTGCTGTCTCAATAAGATGTTTATGTGCTTGTAATGTGTTTATGTTGGTTTAAAATTTTATTTGCAAATGTCTGAATGCTTATTAAGTGATCTCGCGTATATAACTCTGGATATGTAATCGATGCACTGTCCTTCATGGGTTGCGGGTTTGTTCCTTGCCATTGATCTCATCCCCTTTCTGCATGTGGTTGCGGCACGCCTCGGGTGAGACACACTGCTCCCCAGAGCAGGGTGAAAATGCCGGCGTGTTCCTAGACTACACCGGACCCCTTTGTTGGCCACAACTCTTGAACCTGGGTCTTGTCCGCGAGACCTGACTTCTCGCCAACAAATGGTTCCGTTGCCGGGACCTGCATGTTCTGAGGGGATCTAGATCATGGTATTGAGGATTTTTGAAGGAGCGATACGGCGATGGTGGGATGATCATCTTGACCAGTTCATTGCTCAGCAAGCAGAGCTGACCAAGAAAAAGGAGGCGGCGATCAAGGAGCTTGTTCTTTTCTCTGACTCAGCCAGTGATACGTACGAAATTTTCTGGGGAAGGTTCCCTACGGACCTTCACAATTGGTTGCGGAGGTTACGAGCGACGGTGCCCCAAGAAGGCTTGCGGAAGATAAACCGCAGGTGGGTGCACGAAGAACTGGTGGCACTGCATCGGGTAGACACTGAACTAACCCGCGCGGTGGATTTTTGGGTAAGGACTACGTTGGAAGGATACACTGTGGAGTTTGCTGCTGAGTGCTACCAATCCTTCTCGAAAGCTGAGGTTGTTTTCCACTCAGGGCTACGAGGGAAGTTGCTGAAGGAGATTCCGCTGTGGATCAAAGCTCTAATGGTGGATGAAGGGTTGATTGAATTCCACAAAATGAGTATGGAAGCGTAAACCTCCCGTGCTGGGGGAAGGGTTGAGGGAACCGATGCTGTGTAGAATGTGAAAGTGGGGGTGGGGAATGGATGTTGAGGCCGCATGCAAGTTGCGGGAGCGACGTGCGCATCGGCGGGCACAGATCGCCGATAGGTGGCGAAGAAGGGTAATGCGAGATTTGAAGAGAAGAGAGATCGAGAGGAAAAATCAGAAGGAGGCGCCTCAGAGGACAAGAATTATGGGTTTGGATACCCGGGAAGAAAATGGGACAGCATTGGAAGTGCAGTGGGTGCATGGGAGCCCAGTGACGCGAGAAAGAGAGATTGTGACTAGCGAAGATAACGGAAAGATGCAGCCCGAAGAGAGTTCCGATGATGAATGGCACGGCGTGATGCAGCGGATCTTTCAAGATCAGACGACACCCACCCCTCCAGGCAGCCCTACTTCTCACCTTCTGCATGGCCAGGATCCTGACCTTCCCCTGGTACTGTATCAACCTTTAAGTAATATTTTTATTTAGTTAAAAGCATTGAGTCGGTCATACAATAGTTCATCAGTGTCAGTAACGTCTGGTAACAGCAGCGTTACTAGTAGTGGTATTTTTCCTAGTGGGACCGTTACACAACTAGGACCTGGAGGCTTTATCCTGGTCAATTCTCCGCAAGTACACATGGCTGGATATTTTACCCGGTATCCAGAGTTCTCTGGCGGGGCAATGATGATGTAGAGCAACACTGGTACCTGTGCGAAGCCATCTGGAGGGCTCACCAGACACCAGATGTAGGGAAGTTAATAGAATTCCAAACCACGCTCAGAGAGAGGGCTCTGCGATGGTTTATCAAGTGGTCCGAGGCTCATCCCAATCCCGTAATTGCGGACGTGAAGCGGGATTTTGTCCGCGAATTCAAGCTTCCCCAGACATACCAGCAGGGCCTGTCACAGCTGTGGGAAATTAAGTAGAAGGAAGGTGAGACCGCGTGGGAGTTGATGCGGCGATTTAAGGACGCGATCGGGAAACTTAGCTACCTGATCGATCCAAACCACCAGAGGGACTGGCTCATCAAGGCTCTGCTCCCCTTCACACGAACCCCCCTCACTCAGCAGAAGATTGATAACCTGCAGGACGCTTTGGAGCAGGCCATGAAGATTGAAGCCATGGCGGGCTACCCCCAGGAATATCGGGGGGGGGGGCCCGCGAGATCCTTCTTTGATAGGGTTGCAACACCAGATCGCTAGCTTGACTAAAAAGCTCAAGGAGCTTCAGCCAGTGAGACCAGCGCGACCGAATGTTTGGTGTACTCATTGCCTGGTCAAGGGCCACGTAGCAACCGAGTGTCCTCGGTTGCGCGGCGCAGGAGCAGGACCCTCGGTCGCAGCAATCCAGGGAGGTCCACCACCAGGGGGTGGCGCGGCGATGAACCCGTAGGGAGTCTACCAGCCGCAACAGACTTACGCGGGGTTCCCACCGCAACCAGGTTCCTCCACCACAGAATATTGCGAGATTTTCCGGACGTTGGGGCATCCTCCTCAGATGTGCCCGATATTACAGAAGTACTCCACGGTCCCGAATAATGTATACTGCGAATTTTGTGTTTCCACGACTCACAACACTGAGCAGTGCAGGGCGCTTGACGCACTTGCGGATCGACTGGATCGTCCCTCCTACAGGGTGAACGAGGCTCCGAGGGGAAGAGGCAGAGGCATGCGGGGAGGCCGCACAGGCGGACGCGGTCCGGTAAAATGTTACAACTATGACCAGGAGGGTCATGTGGCTTGAGAATTTCCCCTTCCGCGATGACCCTAGTGTTCCCAGTGCCGGGTCAACGCCCATGCTACAGAAGACTGTCCGGAGCTCATTAAGAAGTGGGAAGAACGGGCGAGGCAGAGGGGAGCGAATCTGATAAATTCAGAGCCGCAAGGGGCCACAACCCCCGACATGCAGAACGTCGCGATAGTGACGAGGGGCGGAAAGAATACTGGAGAGGATGCCCACGGGAAGGAGCCAGCCCGAGTGGTTCGGCCGGCATCTCCGGAGAAGTTGATCAGGCCCGAAGTCCAGAAGAAGTATTTCCAGGAGGCAGTTGAGGCGTTCGCCTAGTTACGGAACGAGGGAGGTTTGGAGGAGCCCACGCTGCCGGAATCTGGTGCGCAGAACGTCGTGGATACTGTGGTCGAGGATTGGCTCCGGCTATTCCTCAGGATTGTTGATAATGCTGCGCTGCGGCAGCAGCTCAAGCATGCTTTGGATGGAGCACTGCAGGGGTGCACAGAACTTAGAGATCCGACGGACGCTGGCCCTCAATACGTGCAGCGTGTCAAGCGGAACAAGCAACGAACAGGCAAAGAATTTCGGCTTAACACGCAGGTCGCAGGGTTCCAAATCAGCGACACCATGTTGGACTTGGGGTCCGACATCAACATTCTGCCACGAAAGACATGGGAGGCTCTTGGAAGGCCACGACTGGCCTACTCACCTATCCAACTCCGGATGGCGAACCAGTATTTCATTTTGCCAATCGGCCGGCTCGAGGGCGTCGAGGTCGACGTTGCGGGGGTGAAGACATACACCGATTTTGAGGTTATTGATATCATGGGTGACAAGGACCCCTATCCTGCCTTACTCGGCATTGATTGGGCTTTTGAGAATTACACCATCATCGACCTTAAGAAGGAGCTGATGATCTTTGAGGATGGGGAGGTATGGGTCACCCAGCCTCTCGACCCGTATCAGGGCCTGCGATATACAGAAATGGTGGACAATCGGGAGGATGCTCAGATGATGGACCACCTTTATTAGATGACCGGAGGAAAGCGGGACGATTATATTAACCCGACCGCGACTGGCTCTGTCAGTTGGCGGAGTGTGCAAAGCTCGGAGCTCGGATCCGAACTCGCTTGGGAAGACTGGCAACAAGGACGGTATGAGACCACCACGCGGAGATGTGCCTCCATTGCCCAAGTCCAATGGGTAGGGACTGAAATCCGTGGATATCCCACATTGTCGAACATGCAAGCAGTCAATACTTTTATTACCAAGGTGGAAGACATGGTCCCAGCTGAAAGCCGGATGCCACTTTTGGATGTGGCCTTGCAGTCAACGTCGGCACGGTGGTGGAAAAATCACCGCAACACTCTGTTGTGATGGGAGTGCGTGGCGGATGCTCTGCGGGCACGCTTTAAAGAGGACGAAGGCCCTTGCAGCACGCTTAAGTATCATGGAACTTCCGACCCGCGACACCATTTGCGGACCTATGAGGAACAGTGGCGTAGCAACCGATACCCTGAGGAGCTGTGGGTCCACAGGTTTATCCATTCCCTGGGTACAATTCCCCAGGATTGGTACCTGGAGGAAGAGCAGAAACGGGGAACTTGCTCTTAGCAGGCAGTCACAGACAAGTTCGTGCGGTGCTTCTTGTTCGAAGGGGAGATGGCGCAGGAGTCTCAGGCCCTACAGGCAGTCAAGGAGGTCTTGTTTTTCCGCCATCCTGAGCCTGATGGGGGCCCGGTGGTGTCACGACCTGAGGCCAGGCGCAAGTTGGTTTGCCACCGGATTGACGGTGATCCGGATGACGATAGTCTGGAGGACCTCAGGCATCTCTATTTTGATGAAAGGGAAGGCGAGCAGAGCATCAGTGAAGAGCCGACGACTGAAGGAGTCCATTTACAGACCCTAAAGACAAAGAAGCTGAACATTGGAACAGACGAGAGACCCAAGCTCGCAACGATGGGAGATTACTGGGACGAGGAAACAACAAAAGAATTTTTCAGCCTCCTCCGGGAATACGAAGATTTGTTCCCGTCTTCGGTTGCAGACCTGAAGGGGATCAAGGGGGATCTGGGCGAAATGCGCATCGCGTTGAAACCGAGGGCCAGGCCGGTGAAGCACCGACCCTACCGGTTGAACCCACGTATCAAAGAAAAGGTCAAGATGGAGATTGACAAGATGCTGGCTGCAGGTCTCATCTTTCCAGTAGAAGAAGCAGAGTGGGTGAGTCCCATTGTCATCCAGAACAAGAAGGACAAAGCGGAGATCCGTGTCTGTGTAGATTACCGGAGCCTGAACAATGCCTGCATCCACGACCCGTTTCCCACTCCCTTCAGCGATGAAGTCCTAGATCACGTTGTGGGAAACGAAGCTTATTCATTCACTGATGGGTTTTCGGGTTACCATCAGGTGCGCATTGCCGAGGAAGACAAAGCAAAGACGACATTCACCACTGAGTGGGGATCATTCGCATACCACATTATGCCGTTTGGTCTGAAGAACGCACCGGCTGTGCTTTCCCGGATTGTCATTGCTGCTTTCCGGGAGTACATTCACAAGTTCTTGGAGGTCTACATGGACGACTGGACCGTCTACAGCCTATTGAAGAAACACGCTTCCCTGTTGCGTATTATGTTTGACCGGTGTCGCCAGCTGCAAATTTCCTTGAACTTGAAGAAATGTATTTTTGTAGTTCCATTCGGCACACTCTTGGGCCACGTGGTGTGCAAGCAAGGGGTCTGTGTTTATCCCGCCAAGGTCGCAGTCATCGTCCACATGGAGGCCCCCGAGACCATGAAGCAGTTGCGGGCACTGCTTGGGCATACAGGATATTACAGACGGTTTATTCGCAACTACGCAAAAACTACGGCCCCTCTGGAGAAACTGTTGCGGAAGTCAGAGGTGTTCCAGTGGACGGTGGAATGTAGGAAGGCACTCGACACCTTGAAGGAGAAGTTGGCGACAACGCCCATACTTGTTCACCCCGACTGGGATAAGCAGTTCCATGTGCATATTGATGCGTCCGGTATTGCACTTGGAGCTGTATTGGCGCAACCCGGGGAGACGACAGTTGACCACCCCATGTACTTCGCCAGCCGTCGGTTATCGAATGCGGAGAAGAACTACACCACGACCAAGCGGGAGGCGTTGGCGATGGTGTACTCTCTCCAGAAGTTCCTCCACTATCTTCTGGGCGGCAAATTCACATTCTTCACGGACCATTCTGCATTGAAGTATCTAGTGAATAACCCTGTGTTGGAAGGACGGATTTGTCGCTGGCTTCTACTTTTCCAGGAATTCACGTTTGAGGTGATTGTCAAGCCTGGCAGGTTGAATGTTGGTCCCGATCATTTATCCAGGTTGGAGACGGGAGAGAATGAAGGCCCGTTGGACGATCAGCTACCGGATGCTGACCTCTTCCGAGTTGAAGCAGTACCAGATTACCTGGCTGACATTGCCACTTATCTGACTACGGGACAATGCCCTCAGGATTACACCCCGCTTCAGAAACGCCACCTGGTTGTCCGGGCAGCCGACTACCAATTGATCGCGGGGCAGCTGTACAAACTGGGCCTTGATGAGGTGTTGCGCAGGTGTGTTCTCGACCATGAACGGGAAGCAGTGATGTGGGAATGTCACAGTGGTGTTGCGGGAGGGCATGTGGGTGCGAAACCCACCGCAAGGAAGGTGCTCCAAGCTGGCCTGTGGTGGCCGACGGTACATACTGACTGTAAGTCCTATGTGAAGCGTTGCGATGTTTTCTAGCGGACGGGAAGGCCTTCACACCGGGACGAGCTTCCGCTACACCCAGTGCATGTGTTGCGGCCGTTTGAAAAGTGGGTTGTTGATTTCGTAGGTCCCATCGCCCCGGTCGCCAGACACTCCAAGGCCCGGTACATCATTACCGCCACGGATTACCTCACACGGTGGGCTGAGGCAGCAGCAGTACGCGACTGCTCGGCAGAGACCGCTTCCCGGTTCATCTTTGAACACATCATTAGCCGCTTTGGCTGCCCACGGAGCTTGACCAGCGATCAGGGTACGCATTTCATTAATGCCACGGTCAAGTCACTACTGGACACATTTATGATTCAGCATCATAAAAGCAGCCCATACCACCCACAGGCCAATGGTACTGTGGAAGCATTCAACAAGATTCTCAAAAAGGGCTTGACTAAAATTTGCAATGCTCAGCGCGACGATTGGGACGAGCGTCTCCCAGCGACATTATGGGCCTACCGGACCACAGTGAAATGTTTGACCAACCAGACGCCATTCCAGTTGGTGTATGGCCGGGAAGCTGTGATTCCCGCCGAGTTCACTGTACCCAGTCTTTTGATCGCAACGTCCCTTCAATTCTCAGAAGAGGAGTCACTTCGGGAACGCCTCCAGGAGCTACAGGAGCTGGATGAGGCCCGATTCCTGGCGGAATTCCACCAGAAGGTTCAGAAGGCCAGGCAGAAAGCGTGGCACGACCACCACATCAAAACCAAAGCCTTCCAAGTTGGCGGCAAAGTTCTCTTATATGACAGCCGGTTCCAGAAGTTTCCAGGCAAGCTCCAGATGCACTGGTTGGGACCCTACTTTGTCATCGAGATCCGCGACTCAGGAGCCGTTCGGTTGGCA
Organism: Pinus albicaulis; assembly: GCA_034641835.2. Taxonomy (NCBI): domain Eukaryota; kingdom Viridiplantae; phylum Streptophyta; class Pinopsida; order Pinales; family Pinaceae; genus Pinus; species Pinus albicaulis. Next base: position 9,073 of record JAXQQM020076415.1, read on the forward strand.
CAGCTGGACGGTACAGTTCTTCCTAGGTGGGTGAATGGCGCACGCCTGAAACCCTACCAGGAGTAGGTACCTTTCACTTTTCATCAATAACTCTCGCAACCGAGAGAACCCGTAGAGTAGCTTAGTCGAATAACTCTCCAGCAACCGGGATGAGCGTAGGGAGTCTTTTCCCTTCATAGGTAGTCTGTAAAATAACTGGTCAGTTGCGGGTACCTCACCGCAACCGACTGTGGTCGGGGCATACCAGTCCAACGTGTCACAGCGCCAGTCCAGCGTGTCATTCGTGTAGGATCCATCCCCGTGCCAGTGTCAGTCCAGGTCATTTCCGTCAGTCCTTTTGTCAGTCCGTAGGATCGCTCAGATCTGCGTCATAAATTACCATAAGTAGACAGTAATTGTACCGTAATAATTTGCCATCACCCGCAGTTCCCTCAGCCATCACGCTCGCCCATCTCCCCATTACGCCGTCAGCAACTGTCAGATTACACACAGGCATGCGATCGATCATACGATTATCGCAGGCAAGAAAGATAGCAAGAATTAATTGTCGTTATGGAGTCTCATCAACTCCGCTTGTGCCAGTAGATGACATAACTTGCATGAAGGCTATCAGCACGAGAATGACGGACCAGTTCAATTTGGAAGTTGCAGCGACTCCAAAGCAGTTGCAGCCTCAAAGCACACCGCACCCAGAAGGAAACTCTAGAAGAATCCTCCAAGTTTACCAGCGCCGCGCCAAGATGTCGAGGGCTCTCCTATCCGTCCCCGAACCAGTGTTGGACAGCCGAATTCACCGCGTAGAGTCGCTAGTTGGCAAGTATGACAATGCAGCATGTATGGACGCCAACCTGTCCGACCCAGCTGAATTCCCCCACCTCCATTGGCAGACCTACATGGAGCATCATTATACGCCAGGCCGCAGCTCCAACAGTCGGATGCGACCAGAATTCAGGGGCATACAACAGTCGTCCTTGATGCATTTGAGGACTCTTCCAGTTTTCGGAACTACGGGACCGGCCCTGCAATGCACCCGGTTCCTCCTCAGTCGGATACAGAACGGGTCCCTGTGGCTCAATGAGGAAATTCCAATTCATGCCGAAGACATTCATCGGCTTACAGGGCTGTCTCAAAATGGTGCAGATGTCTCCGCTGCCGGCCAGACATCCTCCAAGCGCGCCCGGAAGTCGGGTGACTCAGACCTGTACACCAAGTATGGCACTCGCCGGGGGGGAAAAGGTGCCAAAATTGATTTGATCAATAAGCCAGAAATTCGGTTCTCTTGCTACCTTATCGCTAGCAAGACGATGCGGCACTACACGAAGGGAGAGTGCACTCTGGACACAATCTCCATTGCGGAGCACTGCATCCAGGGCGTCAGGTTGAATTGGTGCTCTTTTGTGCTAAAAGAACTCTTCACGGCCTACGAAGAGAACTACAAGCGAACCACCAGTTTCATTTACGGTTACTTGATTTTAGCTTTCGCCATGTGGAAATGGCACCTTCCTCCCGTCCAGATGTCGGCGGAGACTACCGCGAGCCAGCCTCTCGCGATGAAATACACCCCCTGGCAGGTGTCTTCGGACCCCAGCACCAAACAGGTGAACACGGAGGCGTTTCGGGCGTGGTACGAGATGATGACAGATGTGGTGACCAACCAACAACGGGTGCCCAGGCACCTGTTGGATGAGTATAGTGAGCAGGTGTGGTTTGGGGTCAGCCACAGGCACACCTTCCTCCGGCCAACTTGCGTGTCAGACACCACCTTCCACATGGCACCCCAGAGATTCCAGTTGAATGATGACACCTTTCACCGTGAGGTCTCTGCGTGGCCGGGGGTCGTCAAGCACGTCCGCGACGGGATCACCTGCTATAAATTTGAGCGGATGTTGCCGGCACAGCGGCCTGCCGCGACCGGCGCAGCGGGGTCCTCACAGGTTGCGGCGGAACCTCCACAGGATGCAGCTGAGACTGCACAGGACCTGCCCGAATCGCTGGTCCCCATCGTACAGCATCTCAATGCCCAGGTACGACGACTTAACGTGGTAACCCAAGTTGCTTCAAGTGGTGCTCCTTTATTTCCCTCCTTTGCTGAATTTCAGATCGGTCGGTCTCGTGCTCCCTCCAATATCGCCCCTCTCATTTCTCCCATTCCCACCAACTTTTTCACCTCTGCCACCCCTATCATCACACCGATGGGCGAAACGGGCCCAGAACCCGATTCATCAGAACCCCCTCCATCCAAGAGGGCCCGCATTGCTGTCACCGATCCCGTGGTTGATCTTACCGATGATGATCCACCAGCCACTCCACTCCCAGGAGTGTTGATTCTGGAGGAACCTCTGATCGATCCGTCAGAGTTCCTCAACATTCGCCTCCCTCATACCTCTTTCACCCCATCCACTGCCCCCTCCACCGACCATCCACCTGTCACCTCCTCCAATCCATCCAACTCATCGGCCACTGTCTCAGATCCTCTCATCCGGGAACTTTTCGGAGGTGACCACGGGGTGGAAGTCACCTCCAGTACTTCAGCCGTGGTACCACCTGTTGACCCCGGGGCCACTCCCCAGGATCCTCCCTCTACTATATCTACCATGTTAACAAATGGTGGGGCTGATTCGACTGACCCTCCCCCAGACCAGACCACGCAGCAAGACCGGCCGGAATCCGATATGGCCACCTCGATGCAGCAGCAGACGCCGGTCCATCCTCCAGAGACCTCAAACCGATCAGTGGCCAGTGGCCAACCTTCGCAGGAGCGGGTGCCGGAGCAGGGCACACCCAGCACGACCAATGCAGAACCATGGAGTACAGCGCAGCTGTACCTACTCATTCAGCGGGCGGCCCTAAAGGCCGAACAGATTCACACAGAGCTGGAGCAGCGGTGTACCGAGTAGCACAATCAGATCACGGCGCTTACTAAACAGCACAATCTGCTGACTAGGGAGAAGACCTACCTACAGGAGCAGGTCAACATTGCTATTCAGGCATTCTCCGACTTATGGCCCGCTGTAAGGGCTCATTATGCCCCACTTCCTGCCAATATAGCGGAGGACAGTGTAGCAATCCGGGCTCACCACATCAGGACTGTTTTCACTGATCTATGCAGGGAGAACCAGGAACTCCAAGCGGCGTTAGCCGCACGGCCTACCCTTCCAGACCCACAGATTGTCCATTCAGAACAGGTGACTGCCAAGCAGACTCAGGCAGTTAGTATGCAGGCAACTCTCCATTCCACTGCGGCTGCGGCTTCCGCCCTTCTGCGAAGTCTGCAGGAGTGCTCACTCGCTCTAAATGTCAAGACGCAGCCTATCTCTGCCCAGCTGCAACAAATTTCCCGTGAAATTCAGAAGACCGTGGACCCAACACGGTTAGATCAGCTCTATGCCCAGGCGGATGCCAAGGCCGAAGCCCAGCTTGCCACGCTGTTCGGGGCTGCCCCGACGACTATAGACGAGGCCGCCGTCACCCGGATCTCTGAAGAAGCCGACTTGCTTATGCAGGAATGGCAGCAAGCGGTGGCGGACTTCACCGGGCTTAGAGATACAGCGCTCTGCAGGGTCCCGAAGTTGGGGCCCTTGTTTGAACAACTGCACGGCGGAGCACAGCAGGAAAGGGCGCAGGGTGAGGGCACAGCAGAACAGAGCACGGGAGCCAGCAGGGCAATGGAAGTAGAGACAGTTATTTGTGATTGACTCGGGGACGACTCAAGGAATTGTGGCCGGGGCCTGTTGGGGCCCTTGTTTTTGTTTAGTTTTGAAATCTTGGCTAAGACATTTTGAATTTTGACCCTTTTTGAGTTGCGGTATGAATACATATGGCAACCGCGACCGTGCCGCAACTACCAGGAGTCGCGGAGCTATCAAGGTGGTGCAGAAGCATGCGATAGCTGGAGATAGAACAGGGACAAGTGCAGATGAGGGAAACACACAGCAGAAGACAAAAAGTAGAACACGTAGATAACAGGAGAGAAGCCAGGAGAAGCCGAAGTAGAGCCACAGAGGAACTGATAGTCGCACGAGCGGGTGAATAAATAACAGTCACCCGGCTGAAACAAGAGGATGCTGAAGAGGTTGTGAGGCTCGAGCCAGGGAAAGACGCACAGAGCAGCTGCAGAGGAATCATGCATGTCCTTCCTATGGCTCTCTATCTTCTCTATTCTACCTTTCTGTTCTGAAATCCATCTGTATCATATTTGTAAGCTGTCAGTGAGAATTCCATGTAATCATGTGTTCTGCCAAGAGATTAATATAATGGAAGGTTGCTGTCTCAATAAGATGTCTATGTGCTTGTAATGTGTTTATGCTGGTTTAAAATTTTATTTGCAAATGTCTGAATGCTTATTAAGTGATCTTGCGTATATAACTCTGTATATGTAATGGATGCACTGTCCTTCATTAGTTGCGGGTTTGTTCCTTTCCATTGATCTCATCCCCTTCTGCATGTGGTTGCGGCACGCCTCGGGTGAGACGCACTGCTCTCCAGAGCAGGGTGAAAATTCCGGCGTGTTCCTAGACTACACCGGACCCCTTTGTTGGCCACAACTCTTGAACCTGGGTCTTGTCCGCGAGACCTGACTTCTCGCCAACAAAAA
>JAXQQM020075165.1:0-13517 GCA_034641835.2 Pinus albicaulis
TTATGGCCCCCCGTGGAAAGAAAACAACAAGTGGGAGAATGTTGGGTATGTGTTATATTCTTTCCACGATTAGCCCCACACGTTGTATGTTGCGTCGGGCGTAGCTGGGGGGTCACGAGGGGCGAAGCAGTCCCCACCGTTGGGGTCCGGGGCAGCGCCCCGGCCAAAATTGGTTTTTGTGCGGACCCACTCATAGGCGGATCCGCCCATGGTTGTGTGCATGGTTTTGCACATGGTTTTGGGGTTCGATGGTTTTCGGCCCCTGGTATTTTGTAGATCCGGTCAAGGGAACTACGGTTATGTTCTAATCCAGGGTTAATGGATTGGGGTTTATGTATGCTTCGGCATGTATATATATGTGTTGTAACACTAAAAGGAATATAATGAAAAATCAAGCTGGTCGTCCCGATTTGGGATCCAGGGGAAAATCTCTGTGTTTATCTGTTTTATGTTTTATGCTCTTGCTATTGTTTATTTTCTGTTATAAGATTCGTGTGTAGATAATTTCTGTTCAGGGTTAAAACCTACACACTAAATCTCAAAACTAGAAAGTAAATGACAGGAAAATAATTATGTTAATCACACGACTTTAATCAATAATGAAATAAATCACACATTACTGAATTGGAAATTTAACCTATTGCACTTAACATAATTCAAATGCTACTTTAGAGCAATGAATTAAATGAAATCTAGAAATTGCAAGAAATAACAAATATGGAAAATGCAACAAACAACAAATTACTTTTAAAGAAATGAAGTTTTCTTTAAAGAACAACGATTGAAATTCAAATAAATAAGAACACAACTAAACTACTTTAGATGTTCAAGGCAGCACCTCATCCAAGGTAGTGGGCCCAACTACCAAAGACTCAGTTTTTCCTTGAGAAACAATTTAGATCAAATCATAAGTAACAAATGTAGAATTAAATGGATAACTTCCTTCATTAAAATATATGAGAGAAATAATTACATCATAATGAAACTCTTAGATTTGTCTCAAGTTCAAAAATTATTCATCTCATATTAAACAATTGTTCATTCGTTCATCCAGCAATTGGTCATATGTTCATTCCCATCTCCCCCTCTCTCTTTGATCTCTGGTTTCATTTAAATACAAAGATAGAAAATGGAAATTACAACAAACTTGATTAAAAAATGATTTACAATTACGATTGGAGATTGCATACAACAAATTGAATAGCAAGATCAGATCTAAAATATCATGCCTCATATGGAACAAGTCGAATTTGGTATTGCAATTGGAAGAATTTGGAAAACGGCTATAACAACGAATCTCATAAATTTTCCTTTATATAACCTTCTATTTCTCTTAATCCAAGCCGAATTTAGGAAAAATCCTCATGGAAAAACTAAATTGGTTCGTTCTGCACAAAACCCATGTCTTTTATTTTCAAGATTCATCTTCATTTGTCTTAAATAGCCAACACAAAATCATCACTTTTTATCCTAGCTAATTTTTTAGTTGGAATAGTTTGGGATCGAATTTCCAATTTGGAAGAGATATTGGGGGCTCAAATCATGAGTGATGTTATAACAGATTAATAAACCATATTTGATAAAAGCATGCATAATAATTATCAATTTATTATAAATAAAGGAGAATATGTATTACTTATCCATAAGAGCATAAATGATTATAAAATGGAATTGAATGGTAAATTATGCTAAAGAATGTGATAAAGAAAGGTAGAAATGGATGAAATAGACGTTAGAAAGTAGTAATAAGAATGACATATTTTTCGCCCAACAATGCATATGGATTATATATAAATAAAACAAGAGATCTATTAAAATTATAAAAGTAAAGACTACCTAGGATCTTATCAAACGAAACACTTCCCAGACCTTTAATTTTTGGTTATGCCTTAGATGTAAGGATCCACAAAATCGGTAAAATGTGCGTCTACGTTATATGCATGTAATATTATTCTTGAACTAAAAACATTAACTCAAAAGGGCTACATAAACACAACACATTCAACAAAATATCATACTAAAGTTTAAACAGATTAACATATTGGTGGTGAAACAATATTACATGAAATGGAGTATACAATCACCATGTCTATGTATTGTACTCTTCCAATAAAAAGGTTTGTATTTCTAAGAAATGAACAGGTTGAATGAATATAAAAACATTGCCCATAATAGCTAGAACATATAGATGAGGAATGGTGTAATCTAGATTCATATGTTTGTTTCATGTTGTTGTGGTTTTTTACAGAAAGGCTTGAACTGAACCCAACGTTTTTTAATGGCATACCTTCAGTCCAGTGAACCGACAACCCTATGGCTAAGACATGCTCTCTCTTTAGGGTAGGCAGAGGCAGAATAATCATATTTTTCCATTCAAAATCTAGTTGACCCTTCCAAACCAATTTGTTTGATATTTTGTTAAGGGTGATTTGAAGAGCGCCCATAGGCACCACACACACAAATCGATATATCGGGATGATCTAAACTTTGTTAGTCCTCCCAAATGGAAAATTAGGGTGATAAAGTTAGTATTTGAGCCCTAATCTCAAATCAAAACCATATACATGCATTAACATAAACATCATTTGAGTAAATAACATGGTGAATAGATAGAAATCCTTAGATACATCGCATAAGGCCATATGACCAGTACTGGAAACCCCTTATTTTTCATCCTTCTTTCATGATGTACAATTTTATTAATTAAATCAATCCATGTTTATTACATGTTGTCACATTAATAAATAAAACATACTTGCACACTTGATCTTGCAACGCAAAACCTAGTTGTGACTACTCTCAAAACCCCCTTCAACCCATAAATAAAGAAAAGACAAAAAAATAATCTCAGACCAATTTGTGTGACGTCTGGTTAAACCCCTCCATTGTAGGACAAGCAACGAATCCCCCAAAACTACTTCATTGTAGGATAATTTTATAAAAATGACAAAAGTTTTCTCGAGTAAATCATATAGCCCTATACTATGAGGAATATTAACCTCTGATCAACTCAAGCTTTGATAGGTGTTGTGCCTTATGCTGCATAAGAAATATATTGACAATATCCAAAATCATTATGGATTCTTATTGAGATAGGCTTCGATGGATTTAAATGTAAGAGAGTATACTTTAATCCAATTACAGGAAAATTTTGGACAAGTTGAGATCCAGAAAATGTTATACTTATAGAAAAGTAAGAGCTTGCATGAGACCAATTACTTATGGAATCCTTTCGGTCATCTTGTTTCCTTGTAACGACCTAAGATAACCACTTTAAAATTAGGGTAGGACAACTAAAGAAACCAACTTAATGATTTCATTTGAATAGTGAATACCATGCAATGAATTGTGTTACTTAGACAACCTGCATAATCTCATATCCTTGCATATTCAATACAAAATTCCTAATTTTTAGTTTATTCCATGATATACCAGAGGGAAATATGGATCAACAATGGTATAGAAAACTAGAACACAGTTCAATCCTAGAAATACTTCCACTTACAGAGTAGCCACTCCTAGAAACCCAATATTGAAGAGGATCTCTCCTATAAGTTGATTATATGTCAAGCCCCTGATAATAATACCAACCCAATTCAACAAGTACTTGAGATCATGATTCTTGCATCAAAGTTCAAACAATACATTGACATGCCCATTTGTAAAATCGAGTTAGGAAAATTAGAAAACATAAAAAAAAACGAATAGTTTGTATAGTTGCCAATATTATCACGAATGTTCCATGTCAAGTTGCTACCTCACACATCACTGCGTAATAGAGATCAAAGTATTTTATTAGAAACATTGAAGCTACCACGAATAATACTTTAGGTAAAATCCATTAATGCATTTAAATAACTGCATAGAGATAAATCAATTTAAAGATAAATTTTGTGCGACTGTCGAGTTTCGATAGGTTTCATATGAAAAATTAATTCGAAGAAAGAAATATTTAAAAAATTATGCCTCTACTCGACAAGACAAAAGTATTGTGACTTACAAGAACCACAATCCTATCAATTGACACATGTCAGGGGAAATACTTCCAACTAAGAATTTGTTGCACAGCCCCTTCGAAATGATAAAAATATGCCCATTTCAAAAAGAATGGGTGCCAAATTTCATTTGCATACCTAAGAACAATACTTTTAACACAAAAGCTTCTTGCAAACCTTAACAGGAAAATAATAGCAATTTTTGCTTAACGAGAGAACAATAAGCCCAGGAAAACTCATAAAGAGCCCAGACTCTTACAAACATTGCAGAACTTTCCTCCAATAGATAAGCCTAGGGATCTCCCCACTTAATTGATTGTTTACAAAATCCCGAAAAAATGTGAAAACATTGTCAAAAGATACTCTCCAGAATCCATAGTTTACGCATCCTATGCAGTTATTTGACAAGTAAATAGCAGAAAAAAGAGTATAATCCAAAATAGTATTCCCAACTTACATTTTCTTAAATTTTGCAATATGAGACAACGGTGACGGGATAGCCCCCATTAACCGGTTATTCTTCACAATCCTGTAAATTTGTTCAATGTGCTAGAAAGAGCTTTCACTCCCTTTTAATACGGGGAAAAATACAAAAAAATCTACAAATTTAGCTAAATCCAGGACAATAACTAGCAACTACGGATTTTTAGAATACTTGCAGTTGTTCTAGTTGTTTCAACTTCGATATTGAAAAGGGAATGTCCCCATATAAATAATTTAAAGATACATCTCTGCAACGACATTGAAGATCAAATAAAGTCAGGGAATTATATGAAATATAAACTATGAGAATCATGAATAATAGATTTGAGTAAAGGGAAGTTTAGATGCACACTAAAACTTGGTTTGGAATCAAATATATTCTCAAAAGACTGTTGTTTTCATCATAATACTTAACAATTATCTACAGTAAAGTAATGTATGTAACATGAAGAAGACTAGGAGTGTTTGCATATGGTGAGGGCATTATATGAAATATAAACCATGAGAATGATGACTAAAATATTTTACTAAAGGGATGTTTATAAGCACACAACAACTTGGTTTGGCATAAGATATCTTCTCAAAATACTGTTTTTTTCAGCATAATGCTTAACAATTATCTATAGTAAAGTAATGTATTCATCTTGAACCGTACTACAAGTTTTGGCAAATGGTGAGGGAATTCTATGAAATATAAAACATGAGAATTATGATTAATATATTTGACTAAAGGGATGTTTATAAGAACACAACAACTTGGCTTGGCATCAAATATCTTCTCAAAAGGCTGTTATTTTCAGCATAATACTTAACAATTATCTACAGTAAAGTAATGTATGAATCTTGAACTAGACTACGAGTGCTGGCATATGGTGAGATCTACTTTAACCAATTTGTAGTTGAACAATGATTTTTTTTTGGACAGATAAATGTTTGAAAAGAGACTTTCCTAGATGGGTGGGGTGAACATTTATTTGAAAAAAATTTCAAGGGTTTTTCATAAGCCATTAAGTATGGAGATGACCTGATTTAAGAACGGTAGCCTTGCGAGATTAGGGAGAGTAACTCACAAGGTTTTCAATGTAGAGAAATATCCAATCGCATCCAAAATTTGGCCTAACAGACCATTCACTTAAGTTCACTACATGCAGAACACTGAATCAACTCTGAACAACATATATATATTAAAAGAAGATAAATATAGTCTGGACTATCATTTTAAATGCAATGAACCCAAAGTGCTTTAAAGTAATATATAGTGAACCTACACAATGACCCTCTAGATTCACATACATTGACTCTAAGCTTTTTAGATTTCCAGTCACTGGGGAAATTTCTCTTCCAATGTTCAGATGAGAGAGATTCCTGCACAACACAAACCCGCACAAATACAAACATATGACCTTAATGTTAGCATATAATCAAAACTCAAAAATAATGACAGACTTCCCAACCCCAACATTCATAATGATTCCCAATATGACATATTCATAGTATATGCTTTTTTTTACATTAATTCCAATGGAAAATATTGATACCAACTTACAATGCAACCACAACGAAGGTGACATTGTTACAGGTGACACCCCTCCAGGAGTAGTGATCGCTGGCAGTAGAATCAATCCAGTTGTATAGAAAATTATCACTATCACGAAACAACTTCTTAATTACTAGGAAAATTTCTTCTGTAGAACCCAGAAAAGGGCTTGTAATTAAAATTTGAGAAACCTCAGCTTCTCAGCTACATTACCAAATAAAAAATCAAGCTGAAAAACACAAATTTCTTTTTCTTAGCCATTGCAACTTGATAAATTCCAATTTTATTATACACATCTAGATCTGAACAACATAGAATGATCACATCCAACTATAATAAATGTTTCAACTATTATTCAATAAGAAACCACTTACAGGCTTCGTAGCACATAAAGGATATACCACAGCACGGACCAAATCATGCAACCTGGAACTAAACCCCTTTATAGACCGACATGCCTTCTTTCTCAAGTATACTGGATAATGCATGGAATATATTCTTATAAGATTTTGTTCCACTTAAAGCAGCTACTACATTTGATTTCTTGAAACTTCCATAGGAAAGGTAGCACTACTTGCGATGGCACCTGCTGCAGATCCAATAAAAAGGGTTGTTATAAAGATTTTATAATGTTTCATTGGAAAAATATTTTGTCGCAACATAAGGCACAACACCTATCAAACTTGGTGTGAGACCCCTAAGAATTTCTTGGGTACCTTCTTCCTGAATGATTTCAAGAAATACATCTACAAAATTATCATAGACGCCTCTTTGAATGGTCGTTCGACTCTTTAACAATTCCAGAGGATATGTACATAATGTATAGCACACTCCTACAGTTGCTTCGGCAACAGGGGGATAGAAAAAGGAATACGAGGTGGTTCCCCTGGTTTAGGGATCAGGAACTTCTTCGCTGTGCCATATGCAAAAATCTCAATGGCTTTGATGGGGGAAACTCTAATGACATTAACATCATTTTCCATGAACAAACCTTGACAACCCTTTTTCTACATGATATTATTAAATATCATTGATTTCCCATTGTTTCCCACCATCAAATGGGTTCTTATAGTATCAAGGGGAGCCACCGTAGTTCTAGAAACGATCCATGCAATGGCTATGCTAAGAAGCCTCTTAAAGGAATAATTTCCCACCCTCATCTTCAAGCCATGTCTCTTAACCTTATTATTCAGCCTTTTCCCTCTTCCTAGACCTCCACGGAAACAATCTCCACCTGCAAAATCATGGTCTTGAAGCCAAATCTCCCCGGGTAGATGGTAAATACTTTGCACAAAGGCCGAAGCCCAAGTCCTTCCCCTCCTGAGCATTGGAAGAGAGCTCTGTCATGATGACCAATGTTCAAGTATCGTGTTTCCCATCATTGCCCAAATTGGGAGGGGGAGGGATTCTGACCCCAACACCCATTTTTTCCACGCTTGCAACAACCCAATGGAAATGACGCCCGAGGGAAAAAAAATTCGTTGTGGCCTCGCTTTGTTAGTAGTTCGATTATTGCCTTCTACTCTCAGCGCCCCTTTCATGTTCCTGTCCTTGCACTTACCCATGTGCCTTGAGAAAATAGTCATGGAATACCTCTAAACCTGTGACTTGTGTCGCTGGATAATAATACTATATGGGGAGCTCTAGAAATAGAACCCGAGGAAAATATGAGGCTCTCCATGACTCCTTCTTGTGGCTATGTATGGCGGCGTGGTGTTCTCAGTCGTAACCGGTTTGCAGATTGTGTGGGAAGTTGTTCGCAGACTATTGAGGTTACCATAAACAAATGTCATTGAAACCCGTCATAACACTTGCCCAAACATGTCAAAATGTAAAGCGAAAATAAATTTTTGTGACTGCCTGGGGTGAACAATTTTTCCCACCCAATCTCACAAAGAAAATAAAAATGTCACTCAGGGGTAATTATCAGTAGAAATATCATCTAGACAGTGTGATCACTATAGTGTTTAGGATTCAAATATGGGTATAGTAAGGTTAATATAAACTTAAGTATGGAATTGAATTAAAAATCGCAACGAAGATATTAATTTAGAGCTTAGCAATATAGATTATCAGTGGAAAGATCATTTAGATAATGTTATATATATAGTGTTTAGGACTCAAATATGGGTATAGTAAGGTTTAATATAAACTTAATATAAAGTTAGTATAAGGTTTAATATAAATTTAATCATGGAATTGAATTGAATGATTTTTAATGAAATTCATGAGATCTCATAGTTTAAGGGGTTAGTCACTATCACTTAATTTGTATTTAGTGTTTTTTTAATGATAATTCTGTTCTTATGTATCTTGAGTAAGAAATTTGTTGTTTTGTGAAGTCTTGTCTCCTAAAAAAGCTCACTGATATTGTTCACGTTTAGGTTGTTATCAAGTTGATGACGAATGACTTCATACGTTGCACATTCTTTGATAAATGTCATTATGTTTCTACCACTCCTCTACTGCAAAAAATGCAAGTTTTCTCTTCCCAACCTTCTTTAGGGACCGCCCATCTACCAATTTCACATCTTAAATGATGGGAGCTATTCCTCAGTTGTTCAATTAAAATTTTAGTTTTTCGTTTGGTTGAGGAACTCAAGTACTCTTTGTCATAATGTTTCCACATTGGGTTAAATTTTTTGACATAATATGTTTTTTTGGCCTACCTCCTTTGTCCACATGGCAGTCCTGATTTTTTCTAACACCCATTTTTTTATATCCTCCTTAGCGCGAGGACAATCATGCAAATTTATGTCCCATTTGCCCAACGAATCTAAGATATTTTTAGATCCTGGTTCCCAAATTCCATTTTTCATAACCAATGGAGTCCACACTTTGCCATTTTTCCTCTCTCAACCCTTAAGTGAGGACACCCAAAGATCAAGGTACAATATTGGCTCTCCTATGAGGCTTCTTGTGACTCTTGTGGACGCAATTCCCCCTACAGACTAGAACATCATTTCCCAATGACAGAAAATCAAAAAAAGTTCCATTACCACCTTTTTTATAATTCAAGTCACCTTGAGAAGGTTCACTTTCAGAGCACCAAGCTTTTCTTGTTCAACACACATATATCTCATGAATGTCGCATGGAAGGGCTTTCAATGCCTGTGTCCTGAGCCTCACTGCCAATGTTTTTCACCCCCAACAGGGAATATTTATCATTACTTACCATTTTTGCTAATGTATCCAAGTCTTATGGGTCTATAGCAGGAGGGTAACAAGAAGTGAATTCTTAGCTGGACTCTTGTATCCCCTAGTTGGGTTAAAAATTGGTTACCTTGTTTCTCATTCTCTGCGTGTGAGAGGTAATCACATAGTAGAAGGAGAACATAAAATCCATTATTATATTATCTTAACTCTCCAATATATAAATCTTGATCGCTTTGGATGTGGGTGTGCCATTAATCGTTCCATAGAACCTTGCATGAAGACCTAAGGGATTTCCCTCCATGTCTTTAAGGATTCCCTTTAAACTTGTTGTTCTAGGGTTACGTTTCGATGCCATGTCGAAGTTTAGTTTTAAAAATCCCTTAGAAGGGGGGAAATAGTTGGATTGGGACTTGATATGATATTTGGTGACAAATGATGGCCGAGGACCCAACATTGCAGGGGAAAGGCACAATTTTAATTAGAAATTAGCCTCCGTTGTTGAAGCATAAGATATTCAATGACTTGATTTATCAAAATACCTGATAAATTTAAAATCATTCACTTACGTTGCCTTCATGACATATTCTTTTGAGATTGGACATAATACGGTTATGAAGGGTCATAAGAGAAGTAGTTTTAATGGTTTCTACCTATCGCCATTCATAAAATGAAATATATGAGGGTCATTCATTGGCACATTTTTGCCTCTCATAAATATGTCATTATAAAATTATCTTACAACGTCAAATTTCTTTGGAAAAGTAAATGTAATATTCCCAATTATTCCTGAGCTAACTGGAATTTTTAATTTTGTTTTATTTTTTTGTTTCATGAATAGAAGTGTAAAGGAGGTTCATAAAACTCCTAAACAAACGTGCAAAAGGCTAAATCTTGGCTATGTAAGAAAGCACCCTTATGTGTGAAAGGGGTTGAATGTTTTGAATAGGTCAACCATGACCAAATCTATAGCATTGTCTTGGAGGAGTGGCCATCAATGAGGCACAATGCAGTATTAGATGGAGATGGATTGTGTGAAAGAAGTTATTTCATGGAAGGTGGTTTAGGGTTTACAAGCTCTTAATCTATATAAGGGGATGGCATCATGAAAAGGTTTTTGAATGATATTTTATTTCTAAAGTATTGTTTTTTTATACATAGAGGATATCTTTGGCTATTTAGCCTAGATTGCAAATGTTGTTTAGCATTGGGTATTCTTGATTGGGAATCCCACCTCTTTCCTTGAAAGGCCTCTTGTAAGAGTCTTGTATTGCATAGTCCACTATCTGGCTTGTGGCCAAGCTTCTTCTTCCAACTACAACATATATTCTATTGAGGGTTTGGTTTTCTTTGAAAGCTGCAGCAAGTGGAGGCTAGATCTATTTAGATCTAGACCATTCTAGTTCTTCTTTTCAGTGGGGAAGGCTTCTATCCCATTGGCAAGAGAGTATTGGATCATTGGAGCACCATTTTTCAGATCTTGGCATGTGGAAAAATATTATCTAAACCCTACAACACAATATTGCTTCCAGAACTGTGCTATTTCTGTAGGTGATGTTACAGGGAGTTTTGGCATACCATTTGTAGAGTTGGTTTTCAAGTGTTCGGGATCTTCCCTTCACTTTGGAGATCTAATGGAGGAGATCTATACATTGCTCATTTCAGATATGATCTGCATGTTTCTGAATACTCCTGAATATCTGAATATTTCTGCAGTTTTTTAACTTAGATCTTAGATCGACTTCATGCACATGGTGTTTTGCTAGAAACCAAAAGGGGGATTGAAAGAGGAGCCTCTATACTGTATGGATTCGTTATAGATCTGAAATTTCATGCACTTATGTACTCTATATATAAAGTTTAATCTTAACCTGTTGTATGCTTAATAAAATGACGTTGTCCAAGTATTTTTAGTCCATATATGTGATTGAAACACCTCTTTTTGAGGATTTTATTCTATTGGAGTCTCTATTTCCTCTTGTACGTCTCATGGGATATCTTGTGGACATATTTTTCTGATGTAAATGTAAATAAAGAGTCCCCATATTGGCCTCCTACTCTTTTCTTAGATGATTTGCATTATTTCTCTACATAACTATCTTATATTGTTGCATTCCCCATTTTTGGATATTACAGTGGTATCAGAGCATCATCTTGGCACAGATTGTGCATTCTAAGAAGCCAATGTGTATTTTGAAGAAGAAGAACCTATTACTGACAAAGAGAAGAGGTACCTAAAGAGAATACAGAAGAAGAATTTTGATTACACCAATGACAATGAAGACTAGGGTAAAGCCCCTGAATCTAGAAGTGAAGAAGAACCAAAGGATTTTCCTAAGGTCCTTTTGAGAGCCATGCAATATCTTTCTAGAGAGATTAAACAGATGAGATTGGACAGAATCAAAGAATCCCCTAAAGGATTTCATCTTGGAGAAAGCTCTGGCATATCTCACCACTGGAATGATCAACTAGTGCATCATACACAAGTTTCCCAATGCTCTACCATGCCTACCTTTTTGGATATGGGAAATGAAGAGTTTCAAGAGCAAGCATCCCTTGAAGAATATTTTGAAGAATATGAGTCTCAAAATCAGAGATTCAAATATCACTTGAGTTTTCAGGAGTTTTTTCACATCAAGGACAAAAGAAGACGAGGGCATCATCATAGAGGTGGTGGATTCATTCAGAATCATGAACGACATCACTCTATGGGAAGATTATTTTTACCCAAATTTGATGGGTCATCCAAGTGTTTTTCCAAATCATGGGTAGAAAAACATGACATCTACTTCCAGTTGAACAAGGTCCCAGATATGGAGGCTATCAAGATTGCAGGGCCGCACTTTGAAGGTGAAGCACACATTTTGTGGTTCCATGGCTTGTCTCCATTGGGTCATGCCAATGTGATTACTTATTCAGATTTCACTAGAGGGAAGGTTGAAATATTTGATAGAAGATTTCCAAAGGCACCATTCATGAGCCTTCCAAGGTTGAAACAATCAGGTAATACAGAGTCTTACATTTATGAATTTTTAATATTATCTGTTATGGTTCCTGATTTGTCTGCAACAAGAAGGGTGTACATGTTCATTGATGGCTTAGATGAACCTCTTCATGGGTTGGTTAAATCTACCAAGCCCACTACCCTGCATGATGCTATTGAAAGGGCTAGAGACCTTCAATATGCCTTGCCAAAAACTAAAGCAAGCTTTCAGCACAAGCCCTCTTTTCCTTCAAAGAGAAAGGAAGACAAAGCTCCTCCTTCCAAGGAGAGCTCATAGAAGAAGACTCTTAATGAAGAAGTCGAGAGAGATATAAGAAAAAGGAAGCTATGCTTAACTTTCCAAGAATCATGGGCACCTGGACATAGATGTGCTACTGGAAAAGCACATTACATAAATTTCTTCTCAAATGGTGAGGAGGAAGAAGAAGATGAACCAGGAAGGGGTCACAGTGCTGAGACTATAGCAGGAGAACCAACACCATCAGGAGATGGAGATGGAGCATTTACTCCTATTAGAGGGGCTCCTGCATCTTTGAGAGGAGTACCTAAGTACTTGACCTTAATATTTCAAGGTTCCATCTTGAATCAGAGGGTCTCTATTCTAATTGATAGTGGGGAAACTCACAATTTCATTGATGCCCATCTAGTGCAGAGGAGGGAAATACCCACTGATACTTTTGATGGATTCTCTATTTTGGTCCTAGGATATATAACAATGCAATGCATGCATTATGTCCCATCACATTCAGTCAACATGGGAACTTATACATTAGCTTATCACTTCTTTGTGGTTGACATACTTGACACCAATGTGATTTTTCATCTTCAATGGTTGATTACATTGGGGAAAGTCACCACTGATTGAGAGGCCTTACAAATGGAATGGGTGGAAAATAAGAGTGGTGAAACCCAAATGATCAAAGATTTCCAAAGGCACCATTCATGAGCCTTCCAAGGTTGAAACAATCAGGTAATACAGAGTCTTACATTTATGAATTTTTAATATTATCTGTTATGGTTCCTGATTTGTCTGCAACAAGAAGGGTGTACATGTTCATTGATGGCTTAGATGAACCTCTTCATGGGTTGGTTAAATCTACCAAGCCCACTACCCTTCATGATGCTATAGAAAGGGCTACAGACCTTAAATATGCCTTTCCAAAAACCAAGGAAAGCTTTCAGCACAAGCCCTGTTTTCCTTCAAAGAGAAAGGAAGACAAAGCTACTCCTTCCAAGGAGAGCTCATAGAAGAAGCCTCTTAATGAAGAAGTCTGGAGATATATAAGAAAAGGGAAGTTATGCTTCACTTTCCAAGAATCATGGGCACCTGGACATAAATGTGCTA
>JAXQQM020076943.1:0-14688 GCA_034641835.2 Pinus albicaulis
AAGGTTCTGTGCAAAGGAAGGCATCAAGAGAGAATGGATTGCTCCATATAATTTGGAGTAGAATGTTAGGTCCCTATATTACTAGTATAGCCCCTTAGTTTTGTTAGTGTAACCCCCTTATTGTTATTATTGTACCCTTGTAACCCCCATTTTGTTATTATTGTGCCCTTAAATTATTATTGTTAGGTCGGCTAGGATTACATTGTGGCCCACTAGGATTACATTATGGCCCCATGGACTCCTATATATAGATAGGAAGTTTTGTAAATTGTATCATCCAAGAATTGTTCATTTATGTAATGTATTGGAGGTTTCCCCCTTGAAGTGGCTTATTTCTAAGGCGTTGATATCTCTTTTCTTCTAATTTTTGGAGCTGGTTACACAACATTTGGTATCAGAGCTTTGGATTCTAGGGTTTCGTTGCTCCAAACAGGTCATCGTGGAATTTTCGCTATAAATTTTTTTCTATGAAGTTTCAAAAGCTGAAATTTTTAGGGTGCGAAGCCGAAATCCTGAGGAAGATTGTCTAAAAATTTCAGAGGTTGGTTCGTAATATTTTCGGAGATATCATCTGTGGAAGTTAGGTATTTGTTCAAGCTCCTAAACAGGTGATCGTGGCATTTGCGCTATAACTTTTTTTCTACGAAGGTTCAGAATCTGAAATTCATATGGTACGAAGCTGAAATCTTTAGAAAATTTGCCAAAAAATTTTAGAGCTTGGTTCGCAATATTTTTGAGATATGATCTGTGGAAGGTAGTGCTTTTTCAGGCTCCTGAATTTCATCTCAAAGAGGTGATCGTGGGAAAAGTTCAATAACTCTCTCTCTGGGCATCGGATTTGAGTGCTGTAAAAATTGGTCGCAAGTACACGGACTGTAGTTTCTTGGCTATCAATTTCAGAGACAAAGGACGAAACAGTGACACGTGGCAAGTCGTACAAGTTCGCTCTACTGAACCAGTCCAGAATTAGGTCATTGTGGGAGATTGGGCACAACTTTGTCTTGGAGAATCCAAATCAGGTCAGACTTGTGGCATTCAAAAGATAATTCAGAGGGCTACGTTGATACTAAAATTCAAATATTGAAGTGCTGCAATCATAGAGATTATCCAATTTCAATATCGAGCTCCTCAAAAGCAAGAAAAAGGTGTGTATATTTTTCTTTCCAAATTGCATAAGTCTTCTTTGAAGAATCAATTTGAATTGATTCCAAGGGCATATTGTAGAATATATAGCAGTATTGGGTTCTAAAAGATGCCCCGTAAAAATAATTCAACACCCATTAAGCCTTCGGAAGGCTCTACTATGACTCATGAATATGAAGAATTGCAGCATGATCTATCAAAATTACAAGAGCAAGTACAACAAATTTCACTTTCGCAAAGAGCAACAAAAAATGAAATGGAAGTTTTGAAGAAAGGCATGGAGGTGAAGATGGACGGTTTGAAGAAAGGCATGGAAGCTAAGATGGATGGCGTGGAAGCTAAGATGGATGGCATGGAAGCTAAGATGGATGGCATGGAAGTGGGCATGGAAGCTAAGATGGATGACATGAAAGACAACATGGAAAACATGAAGAATGATCTAAAAGCATACATGGAAGGCTTGATGACAAGCTTAAAACAAGAAATTATTCCTAATGGCGGAAATATAGTAGAAGAACCTCATGATGAGAACAAAATAAATGTTAATCGTGATTTCATAAACTCTAATGTTGGCGGGAAGAACCACCATATTCCAAAAATGGATATGAGGAAGTTTGATGGAAATGATCCTGTAAC
This sequence comes from Pinus albicaulis, assembly GCA_034641835.2. Classification (NCBI taxonomy): domain Eukaryota; kingdom Viridiplantae; phylum Streptophyta; class Pinopsida; order Pinales; family Pinaceae; genus Pinus; species Pinus albicaulis. The sequence goes on from JAXQQM020076943.1 coordinate 1,780, forward strand.
ATGGATACTACGGATGGAGCAATATTTTGATCTCCATAATGTGAAAAACACACAAAAGGTACGCATTGCAACTTTACATTTAGAACAAAATACATTTGTATGGTATCGATGGCTTTTCTCCCGTAAAAAAATTGTCACTTGGTCAATTTTTACGGAGGAAATGATAGCACATTATGAGGATGCAAAGAGCAACACCTTCTTTAGCCAATTGATAAATCTCAAACAAAAGGGTTTAGTGGGGGAGCACATTGAGGACTTCCAAAAATTGAATATAGGGGTAACTGATATTCCAGAGGAACACAGGATTGATCTCTTCATAGGCACTTTAAAGGATAACATCCAACATGAAGTTCGCGTTTTGGAACCTGATTCATTGGAGAAGGCATTCGGGTTGGCAAGAAAAGTTGAATGTAAAATTATGGCGACAAGGAAGCCTACCACTCAATTCTATAAAGAAGGAAGTGTTGCTACGCCTAAATTTCCACAACCTACAAGGTTGACACCACAACAATTGGAAGAAAAAAGAGCAAAAGGGCTTTGCTACAGTTGTGATAGCAAATACACTAAAGGTCATAAGTGTGCTGAGAAGAAATTATTTTACATGGATTGTGAAGAAGAAGAAGAAAATGAACAAGAAGAGGATATACACCAGGAACCACCCCTAGAAGAGGAAGAAATGAATCTGACCATATCGTGTAATGCACTGGCGGGAATTACCACTCCTCAAACTCTCAAGATAGAAGGACATATAAAGAAGAAAAGGGTAATAGTGTTGATTGATTCAGGTAGCACCCATAATTTTATTCATTATAAGGTAGCCAAGGAATTAAATTGTTTCCTATACCCAGCACCAGAATGTCAAGTGATGGTTGCAAATGGAGGAACTATAAATTGCTCTGGAAAATGCCATAATATCGAGCTAACCATGGGGGAATATGTATTGACTATTCCAATGCTTGCCATTCCTATGGGAGGTGCTGATGTTGTACTAGGAGTACAATGGTTACAATCTTTGGGGACGGTAGCTTTTAATTTTCAAGAACTTTTCTTGAAATTTTTTTCAGAAGGAAAGGAAGTCGAATTACGGGGTATTGCGGGGAAGCCGGGAAGGATAATAAGCTCTAATGTCATGACAAAGCTTCTAAAGAAAGAACAACGAGGCGTAATTGCACAATTATGCTCACTAGAAGTTCCAACATCAAAATCATCTATTTCTGGAGATCTCCAACAAGTCTTGGACAATCATTCCAAGGTGTTTGAAACTCCCAAAGGACTCCCACCTATTCGTGATCATGATCATGCTATTCATTTGATTCCGAGAAGTGTTCGTCCAAACATCAGGCCTTATAGATATCCTTACTTCCAAAAGAGCGAAATTGAACGTATGATTGCAGAAATGTTAGAGGCGGGTATAATTCAACCTAGTAAAAGTTCTTTCTCTGCTCCTGTAGTATTGGTACACAAGAAGGATGGATCATGGCGCATGTGTCCGGATTATAGGGAGCTCAATAAGCTCACCATTAAAGATAAATTTCCCATTCTGTGATTGATGAATTATTGGATGAATTACATGGAGCAATTTATTTTACCAAGTTGGATCTTCGTTCAGGATATCATCAAATTAGAATGAAGACTGAAGATATTCCGAAAACGACATTTCGAACTCATGAGGGTCATTATGAATTTTTGGTCATGCCTTTTGGCCTTACCAATGCACCTTCTACATTTCAAGGGTTGATGAATTCCATTTTCAAACCCTTCCTTAGACAATTTGTGCTAGTATTTTTTGATGATATACTAATCTACAACAGGTCTTGGAAGGATCATGTTGAACATGTTGACAGGGTGCTCAAACTATTGCGGGAGAAACAATTATATGCAAAAAAATCCAAATGTTTCTTTGGAGTACAAGAGGTGGAATATCTGGGTCATATTGTATCTCACGAGGGTGTTAATGTAGACCCTAACAAAATTAAAGCCATTAAGGAATGGAAAGTCCCCACAACCATAAAGCGGTTGCGAGGATTTCTCTGGTTAACAGGGTATTATCGCAAGTTTGTTAAGAATTATGGGAGAATAGCAACACCTCTAACAACACTATTGAAGAAAGATGCATTTTCATGGACTCCTGAAGCAACTAAGGCCTTTGAACATCTTAAAGAGGCAATGTGCCTAGCACCAGTCTTAGCTACACCAGACTTCACAAAAACCTTTATTGTGGAATGTGATGCCTCAGGAAATGGAATTGGTGCAGTTTTAATGCGGGAAGGAAGACCCATTGCTTTTGAAAGTCGTCCAATCAAAGGAAATTATTTAAAGAAACCTATTTATGAGAAGGAAATGTTAGCAATACTGCATGCACTAAAGAAATGGCGAACTTACCTAATGGGAAGACACTTCAAGGTAAAAATTGATCATGATAGTCTTAAACACTTTTTGGAACAAAGACTATCTTCAGAAGAGCGGAAAAAATGGGTCACAAAGATGTTGGGTTATGACTTTGAAATAATCTACAAAAAAGGAAAGCTTAATGTTGTTGTAGATGCACTCTCAAGAAAGAATGAAGAGGTGGAAGCATTGCTTTGTACCATTTCTATTATCCAACCAGATTGGATAACCGAAGCAAGAGATGAATGGAGGAAGGACAACGATGTATGGACACTCATTCAAAAGTTGCAGCAAGATCCTAGTACATCTGATACATTTAGTTGGAAAAATGATTCCTTATGGTACAAAGATCGCTTATATCTTTGTAAGAATTCCCAACTAAAATAAAAGATTCTTCTGGAATTGCACACTTCTCCTTTAGGAGGACACTCAGGATTTTTAAAAACTTACCACAGGGTGAAGAAAGAATTTTTTTGGGATGGCCTTAAATCTGATATTCGAAAGTTTGTGGCGGAATGTTTGGTTTGCCAGCAGAATAAAGTGGAAACAATTAAGACCCAAGGACTTCTACAACCTTTATCCATTCCAAGTCAACGTTGGGAGGAGATTTCAATGGATTTTATCACAGGTTTACCTAAGTCCGAAGGAAAGAGTGTCATCATGGTGGTGGTTGATAGACTTACCAAGTATGCACACTTTTGTGCATTATCTCATCCATTTAAAGCAAGTACAGTTGCTAGTACATTTATGGACAGAATTCAAAAGCTACATGGAAGCCCAAGGGTTATTGTGAGCGACAGAGATCCCATTTTTACTGGAAATTTTTGGACGGAGTTGTTTTCTTGTTTGGGTACTCAATTAGCTCATAGCTCATCTTATCATCCTCAATCTGATGGTCAAACTAAGATAGTAAATAAATGTTTGGAAGGATATCTTCGTTGTTTTGTATCTGATAAACAAACACAATGGGTCGAGTGGTTACCTCTCGCTGAATGGTGGTATAACACTTCCTTCCATATTGCAGCAAAAATGACCCCATTTATGGCACTTTATGGATATCATCCACCATCCATAACATCATCTTTAAGGGAAAATTTGAAGGTTCAAGCAGTGGAAGATCACATCGAGCATCAGCAAGAAGTTCTCCAACTCTTAAAGGATAACCTGAATTTGGCACAAAATCGAATGAAACAACGGGCAGATCAACATCGCAGTGAGAGAAGTTTTGATGTAGGAGATTGGGTATTTTTACGGCTACAACCATACAAACAAATGTCCCTCAAGCAAGCTAAGAAGGATAATAAATTGTCACCAAAGTACTATGGTCCTTACAAGGTGTTGCAAAATATTGGTACTATGGCATACAAATTGGAGCTTCCTGCTTCTTCACGAGTGCATCCAATTTTCCATGTTTCATGCTTAAAGAAGGTTATAGGTGAAAATATTCCAGTTCAAACAATATTTCCCGAACTTGATGAGGAAGGAAAAATCATATTGGAACCTGAAGCGGTCACGGAAACAAGAACTCGACAGCTACGAAATCGATCAATTTCATAGTATCTCATCAAGTGGAAGAACTTACCCACTGAAGATTCTACATGGAAGGATGAGAATTTTATACAGAAGCACCCGGAGCTACTCAAGCGTTGAGGACAACACTTTTTTGAAGGAGAGGGGCATGTTAGGTCCCTATATCACTAGTATAGTCCCTTATTATTGTTAGTGTAACCCCCCCTTATTGTTATTATTGTACCCTTGTAACCCCCATTTTGTTATTATTGTGCCCTTAAATTATTATTGTTAGGTCAGCTAGGATTACATTGTGGCCCACTAGGATTACATTATGGCCCCATGGACTCCTATATATAGATAGGAGGTTTTGTAAATTGTATCATCCAAGAATTGTTCATTTATGTAATGTATTGGAGGTTTCCCCCTCGAAGTGGCTTATTTCTAAGGCGTTGATATCTCTTTTCTTCTATTTTTGGAGCTGGTTACACAACATAGAATGGGGTCGCAGAGAGGAAGAATAGGACTATTATGGAAGTTGCGAGGGAAATGCTATATAATCAAGACATGCCCAAATTTCTGTGGGCTGAAGCTTGTAATACAACCGTGTATGTGCAGAACAAGGTTCCTCATAACACATTGGGTAAGGTTACTCCTGAGAGTGTGTTCACTGGTAGAAAGCCTGAAGTGAGCCACTTTAGGGTATTTGGCAGTATAGCGTACTGCCATGTACCTGATGAGAAGAGGAAGAAGTTGGATCAGACTGCTGAAAAAGGGTACCTTGTTGGATATAGCGAGAATGCAAAGGCTTACCACATCTATATTCCCGAGAGTAGGAAGATAGTAGTAAGACGAGACGTGAAGTTCATGGAGGAGAGAGCCTTCAATAAATCCCAAGAAATTTGTTCAGCTACGCAGTCTGAGGTGGATCCATTGTTCCAGCCACAGCGACCTATGGATGATGGCTCTAGTGCCTTTCCAAGGCACAAGGATCCTATGGAAATCTTTTCCAAGGAAGTGCAAGAAGGAGAGCAGGTGAACCCACCCACCACCAGTGGAAGGATGAGCAAAGAACTACAACAGACTCTGAGGGATACAGAGGAGTTTGTTGGAGCTCCTAGAAAGGTGTAATATCCCGTTTCGGGGATATCTCTAAAACACGGAAAACTCCAACCAGAGATGGACTGGGAGGGCATTTACCGGATATTCTGCCTCTGAAAAGCGGACGAGATCCGGAGGCTACCTGGCCCTTCCCAGACTCTGTCTAAGAGTGAAAGATAAATGCACCAAGTGGTATAGAACTAGAATGCTCAAGAATATATAAAAATAACAGTGCAGCAGACATATAATAGCATAGAAAGGAAATACGGCAAATACGGCAACTCATCCAGAAACATAGAGAGGAAATGCTAAGCCATTTTATTAATCTGAGAAATATAATGAAGTACAATAGATGATCAGAGTTATGGCACCTAATCTTGCTCAAGGGAAGTGAAGAAATACTCTCAGAATATACAGTAAATGGCTGCTCTCTAAATTGCGTCCTAGCTGCTGGAAAACTGCCGTGTAGTTGCTACTGCTGGAAGGAACTGAAGACTAGGGGCTGATCCCCTTGCCGGAATGAGCTGGAAATCTGCAAACCTCCTCTACTCACCAACCCAGACAAAACCCAGAAACCATATCAAAAATGGCCAACCCCTGAAAACCACCAGAAAATACCTCCTCAGGGAATTACGCTGGCCTCCAAGGCTCTGCACAGAGGCTAAATGAGAATAGCTGAAACACTGCCTCAAACGCCCCCAAAATCCTCCTACTGGCAAAGGCTGATCCTCTGCTCAAAATCTCGGCTCAATCTCTTGCAGAAATCCCAATCCGGAGCACCTCCAAAATGGACTACGTCCTTTCTCCCAGTGACTGCACAGTCTCTATGAAAGCCCAGCTCCGCAGCAAACCCAAACAACAAAACCTCTCAGAAAATACTAAATAAATAACCTTTCTTGAGCAGGCACTCGAAGTCCCCCGGGGCTAAGGGCGAGATCTCCGACCGGAGACACTCAATGCACTAAACAGTGCTGTAGACAAGCTAAATAGCCAGCATGCTCAAGAAGACAAACGTCTAGCTCAATATCATCAACTCCAGAATGAATCAAATGAGAAGGCTCCTCCATCTTTTATAACGTTGGTTTCCCTCCAAAACCCAAACGTAGCCTCTCTCTCCTCCACGTGCTCATCCTTATCTGTGCAGTAGCTTCTAGAGTGTACGTGGGCCCCCTTCTCTACGTGGTGTTTAGCCCCCTTGGCTCCCCCTTAAGTCACAACGTTGTGCTACTAGGAAGGTGTTTTATTCCATCTAAGTGATTTAGACCCTCTCCACTCACTTTTTATTTATTTATAAACTATAGACGGCAAAACTAAACAAAATCGAATATTCTAATTAGATGTCGCTAATTAGGAATATTACAGTCTCCCCCGGAAAAATGTTGCTTGTCCTCAAGCAACTGAAGTGATGGATGCTGCAAAATCTTCTCGCTCTCCCAAGTGGCATCCTCATTCGGCAAATTCTTCCACCTCACCAAGAATTCTCAGACTGTGTTGCTCCGTAACTGCCTCTCCCTGGTATCAATAATGGCCTCTGGCTGCAACACCAAGTGCCCCTCATCATCCGTAGGTGGTAGCTCCTCTGTCACTGTCACCTGCTGCCCCAGTGCCTTCTTCAGGCAGGATACATGGAAAACGTTGTGGATCTTGCTGCCTTGGAGCAGCTCCAACTCATACGCAACCTACCCAATCCTGCGTATCACCCTGTATGGCCCGTAAAAGCGAGGCTTGAGCTTTTCAGCTCCCTTCTGTTTCAGCGATGACTGGCGTTATGGCTGTAATCGTAGGTAGACCAAGTCCCCTACCTCAAACTGTCTCTCCACCCGACCTCTGTCGGCATACAGCTTCTGCTGGTTCTGTGCTGTAGCCATATTATCCTTGAGAGCTCAGAGGATGTCCTGACTCTCTTGGATCCAAATCTTGGCTCTAGGAGCCTTGCTAGCACCGAACATCACATCAGCAAAAGATAAGGAATGGTACCCATACAAAGCATAAAACGGTGACATACCAATGGACATGTGATGTGTTGTGTTGTAGCAGTACCCCCCCAAATGCAACCATCTCAACCATGCTTGCTGCTGCCCACTAACATAGTTACGCAAGTGGCCCTCCAGCCACTTGTTAACTATCTTCGTCTGTCCATCCGTCTATGGGTGATAACTGGTACTCGGTGTCAACTCCTTCCCCACCAATTGGAAAAGCTCCTGCCAAAATCCGCCCATGAAGCGGTTGTCCCTGTCACTGATGATGGTCTTAGGAAGACCGTGTAGCCTGAAAACCTCTTTGAAGAATAGCTCGGCCACCTGTGCTGCTGTGTAGTGCGCGGATATGGCGAAAAAATGCGCATACTTTGTCATTCGATCAACAATGACAAAGATACAATCCTTGCCCTGCACCATGGGCAACCCTGTGATGAAAACCATCGAAATACTCTCCCATTTCCCCTCCGAAATGGGAAGAGGCTGCAATAACCCTGCGGGATGGCTCATCTCCCCCTTGTTCCTTTGGCAAACATCGCATTCCCTGATGTGCTGGAGTACGTCCTCCTTGAGGCCCTTCCATGAGAACCTCTCTCTAATGGCCCTGTAGGTTTTGGGAAACCCCTGATGGCCTGCCAATGGAGAATCATGTGATGCTTGGAGTATCTTCTTCTTAAGCTTAGATCCCTCAGTCAAGAAGATCCTGTCCCTGTAGTAGATGATCTCTTCAACCACCCTGTACCTGTCATCCGCCACCTATCCATCCATCACCTCACATGCAAATCTGTCCTTGGAGTACTCCACTAAAAGTCAAGCCCTCCAATCTGTATCCAAGCTCATAAGAGATAACGTGGCTGGTCTACATGAAAGGGCATCTGCTACCACGTTATTCTTACCCTTGACATACTCAATGTCAAATTCATATGCTTGGATCTTACTGATCCACTTCTGCTGCCTCTCCTGTAGCTGCTCCAAAAAGAACCTGAGGCTGTTGTGATTAGTCCTCACCCTGAACCTATTCCCTACCAGATACTGCCAGAATTTGGCCAAGGCATGCATGATGGCCAACATCTCCTTGTCGTATATAGGATACAACCTCTCGTGCGGAAGGAGCTTCCGGCTCTCAAAGGCTATAGGGTGTCCTCCCTGCATCAATACTGCGCCGATCCCCTCTCCCGACGCATCACACTCCAAGACAAATGGCTGCGTAAAATCCGGCAATGCAAGCATTGGGCAGCTACTCATCACCTCCTTGAGCCTATCAAAGGCTCGCTGCGCTGTATCTGACCAACTAAATGCCCCCTTCTTTGTCAAATCTGTAAGGGGTGCAGCAAGCTGTGAGAAACCTCTGACGATCTTCCTGTAATAGGTACATATCCCAATGAACCCTCGAAGTTCCATCACGTTCCTTGGCTCCGACCAATCTCTGATGGCTCTAATCTTCTCCTCATGGACCCTCACTCCGTCCACTCCAATAATGTGACCCAAATACAACATCTCCGCCATCCCAAACTCACACTTGGAGAGCTTAGCATAAAACTGTTGCTCTTCCAAGATGCGTAGTACTGCCTCTATATGCTGGAGATGCTCCTCCCAAGTCCTGCTATATATGAGTATATCATTGAAGAAGACCAATACAAACTTCCTCAGATGACTACGGAAGATATGGTTCATGCAAGACTGAAAGGTGGCTGGTGCATTGGTCAGCCCAAAAGGCATAACCAAGAACTCAAAGTGCCTGTAGTGACACCTGAAGGCGGTCTTGGGAATGTCCTGTTTCCTCACACGAATCTCATGGTACCCCGATCTCAAATCAATCTTCAAGAATAACTTAGCTCCTCTTAGCTCATCCATCAACTCATCGATCCTGGGTATAGGGTACCTGTTCTTCAGAGTCTTCTTGTTCAGGGCCCTGTAGTCAATGCACATCCTCAAGGTGCCGTCCTTCTTCTTCACCAACACCACGGAAGAAGAAAACGGACTCGTGCTCGGTCTGATGTGCCCGAGAGCCAACAACTCCTGAATGGCCCACTCAATCTCATCCCGATAGGCCTTGGGATGCCTATAGGGGGTAGTGATCACTGCCTGAATACCCTGCTCAAGCTCAATGGTGTGCTCAAACCTTCGGTTCAGTGGCCGACTTGGTGGTATATCCCCAAACACTACGTCATGCCTGTCAAGGATGGCCTGTATATCCGGATGAACTGCTCGACCGGTGGTCTCTGCCTCTGATGCCCACAACTCAACAGCGCACTCTATGTCTCCCTTCCGGAAGTCTGCCTCCATCCGGTGTGCCGAAACTGTCTGAGGTGGGTAAGTGTGCTTCCCACGGATCTTCTCATGCTTCCCAGTCTTCTTGTCATCCCACTCCATCTCTAAGGCCTCCCAATCCGTGGTGACCTTCCCCAGAGTAATCAACCACTGAACACCCAATACCACATTGGTATCTGGTATGTTGACCACGAAAAAGTGATGAGTCACGGTGTAGGTACCCATCGTCACTGCCAACTCTGGAACATACCGGGCACACTGCATCGTCTGGGCTCCTGGGACCAAGACTGAAAATTCGTCAAAGCTCTCGGTCGGTATACCCCTCCGCTCGACCATCTGTGCATCAATGAAGTTGTGGGTAGCCCCACTGTCAACCAAGACTGATACTCGCTGGCCACGTGCTTTCCCTCATACGCGCAACGTCAAATACTTAGGAACTCCTCGCAAAGCTGCAAGGGTCCCTCCTGTGGGTGCAAAAGCTGCACCTCCTGTCCCTGGAGGTGGAGGCGGCAACTGATCCTGGGCTGTCTGACTGTCTCCTACCTCCACATCATCCTCCTCATCCTCTTCCCCGCTACTCTTGGAGAAGACCTCAATGAAGTGTGCTTTGCCAGCAGCACATCTATGTCCCAGTGCCCACGGCTCCTGACAGGTAAAGCACAATCGCTTCTTCTTCAGCTCCCTCCTGGCATCATCATCTGTCTGTGCCCGTCCTGGATTCCCCTTTGGAGGTGGAATCCTCACATCCTTCCCCTTGGGCTGGAAGCCCTGTCTCTGGGGGTAAGGTGTCGGAGTCCTGGGCAATGCATCCTGTAAATCTCGGGTCCTGCTAATAGCATCCTGGAGTGTGGCTGGTCTAGTAGATCTGACTAGACCCCGAAGTGGCTCTGCTAACCCCTCCACAAACATATAGATCATTTGTGCCGCGGATAGATCTGGCACCATCACTGAAGCCCTCAAGAAGTCTGCAATGTATGTCTCTGGGCTCCCGATCTGTTTGAGCCTCGTCAGCTCAACAAAGTGCTGTTCCGGATCCCTCCGGTCAAACCTCTCTATCAACCTCCTGGTAAACTCGGCATATGTCGTCACTTGAGAATGTCCAAGTGTAACCATCCCATGAAACCACCAGTCCTTGGCCTCACCATCCAGATGTAATGTCGCCACCTTGATGGCCTCCGTCTCCGACATCTGGTTAAGCTGGAAATATGTAGCAATGGAAGTTGTAGATTAGGTTATTGTAGCAGCAAGACTTGTAGATTTGTTGGCTTAATAGCAAAAATGCTTAAATTATAAAAATACACAAGAGGTATTTATAATAATAAATATTTATTGATATGATATATGACATGATGATTTGAAGGTTACAATGAGGTCCTGCTTTTATACCTATGCAGGTGACCTTTCATGAACAGGCATGTCTTTTAGACATGTCTTTTCAGTTAACTAATGACTACTTAACATAATCCTAATTGATTATTTAATAATTACATTTATTTGTATTTATTCTATTAATGACTATATTTATTACATTAGTTATGAATTAGTTTCATAACAAAATAGATGTCCAGCTTCTCCACCCACGACTTCGCCGAACTGTTTGATGAACCATCAAACGTAGGCAACTGGAATCTACTAGCTGTGCGGTGGGTATCTCCGTCATGATAATGCTGGTGCCCTTTATGATGGTCACGGGGTCTACTGTCATGTTGAAGCTGAACAAAATCTCTGAACGAGAGAGCATCCCTGAACTCCTGTCCATAGGCCTGATACTCTGCAAAATAATCACCCATATGTCCGGGCTTTACCTCCTGCTGGGCTCCTGCCCCTGTGTTTGCTCCCAAGAAAGTGGGCATGGTAGAGCGTGTAGGTGCATGTGAAGCCATCGACCGAATAGTATCACGCTGAGTAGCACCATGCTCCAGCAAATGGTGGGATGTACCCGATCCCTCTCCTACCTGGAAAACCTGTGGAGTCTCACACTGTCTCGCCTCCACAATGGTGAATCTCTGACCCATCACCTCAATCTGTCTCGCTAGATCCTGCACTGATTTGAGGAGTGCCTCCCCAAACTGTTTTGCCTTGCTATCATCTGCCATCGGCTCTCTCTGCTCTGAATCTAGCACAGGCTCCTCCTGCTCTGCGTCTGTCACAGGATCCTCCTGTTCTGTGTCCACCACCCGAACACAGTCTCCCTCTCTGTAGGTGTTCTCCAACCTATGCTCACGATCTCTATACTTTCTGCCTCTGTAACAAATGTATGGCCTCTTTCCCGGTGTCATAGACAACTAGCTCCACAAGCTGAGCCAAAACTATGCTCTGATACCACTGTAATATCCCATTTCGGGGATATCTCTAAAACATGGCAAACTCCAACCAGAGATGGACTGGGAGGGCATTTACCGGATATTCCGCCTCTGAAAAGAGGACGAGATCTGGAGGCTACCTGGCCCTTCCCAAACTCTGTGTAAGAGTGAAATATAAACGCACCAAGTGGTATAGAACTAGAATGCTCAAGAATATATAAAAATAACAGTGCAGCAGACATATAATAGCATAGAAAGGAAATACGGCAAATACGGCAACTCATCCAGAAACATAGAGAGGAAATGCTAAGCCATTTTATTAATCTAAGAAATTTAATGAAGTACAATAGATGATCAGAGTGATGGCACCTAATCTTGCTCAAGGCAAGTGAGGAAATACTCTCAGAATATACAGTAAATGGCTGCTCTCTGAATTGCGTCCCAGCTGCTGGAAAACTGCCGTGTAGCTGCTACTGCTGGAATGAACTGAAGACTAGGGGTTGATCCCCTTGCCAGAAAGAGCTGAAAATCTGCAAACCTCCTCTACTCACCAACCCGGACAAAACCCAGAAACCATATCAAAAATGGCCAACCCTTGAAAACCACCAGAAAATACCTCCTCAGGGAATTACGCTGGCCTCCAAGGCTCTGCGCAGAGGCTAAATGAGAATAGCTGAAACACTGCCTCAAATGCCCCCAAAAATCCTCCTACTAGCAAAGGCTGATCCTCTGCTCAAAATCTCGACTCAATCTCCTGCAAAAATGCCGATCCGGAGCACCTCCAAAATGGACTGCATCCTTTCTCCCAGTGACTGCGTAGTCTCTATGAAAGCCCAGCTCCGCAGCAAACCCAAACAAAAAAACCTCTCACAAAATACTGAAGAAATAACCTTGCCCAAGCAGGCACTCGAAGTCCCCCGGGGCTAAGGGCGAGATCTCCGACCGGAGACACTCAATGCACTAAACAGTGCTGCAGATAGGCTAAACAGCTAGCGTGCTCAAGAAGACAAACGTCTAGCTCAATATCATCAACTCTAGAATGAATCAAATGAGAAGGCTCCTCCATCTTTTATAACGTTGGTTTCCCTCCAAAACCCCAACGTAGCCTCTCTCTCCTCCACGTGCTCATCCTTATCTGCGCAGTAGCTTCTAGAGTGTACGTGGGCCCCCTTCTCTGTGTGGTGTTTGGCCCCCTTGGCTCCCCCTTAAGTCACAACGTTGTGCTACTAGGAAGGTGTTTTATTCCATCTAAGTGAGTTAGACCCTCTCCACTCACTTTTTATTTTTTTATAAACTATAGACGGCAAAACTGAACAAAATCGAATATTCCAATTAGCTGTCGCTAATTAGGAATATTACAA